>CAEFZY010075754.1:0-11781 GCA_903066815.1 Brachyrhaphis roseni
GGTGAGGAGGCCTGTCTTATGTCCAGAGGAAGGTCATTCCAAGGTCATTCCATAGCTTAGGAGCTGCCACAGAAAAAGCACGATCCCCTCTGAGTTAGTTAGCCTTTGGCACCTGCAGGAGCAACTGATCAGCAGATCTGAGGGAATGAGAGGGTGTGTAAGGATGTAGCAGCTCAGACAAGTAGGAGGGGGCAAGACCATTTAGAGCTTTAAAAACAAATAGAAGAAATTTTAAATGAATCCTAAAATGTACTGGCAACCAGTGTAAGGAAGCTAAAATAGGTGAAATGTGTTCATATTTCCGGGTGCCTGTTAAAAGACGTGCAGCAGCATTTTGTACCTCTGGAGCTGAGAAATATGTAGATCACTGACTCCAAAGTAAAGTGAGTTGCAGTAATCCAGCCGCATGGATCACTGTTTCGAAATGCTGTCTAGAAAGAAAAGGCTTGACATTGGTTAGCTGTCTTAAGTGGAAAAAACTGGATTTTACAGCAGCTCTAATATGTGATTCCAGTTTAAGACTAGCATCCATCCTGACCCCTAAATTCGTAGCAACCGGCTTAACGTATTGGGCAAGAGAGCAGAGATTAGGTAGGGGAACCGCAGTGGATCTACCAAAAATCACTACCTCTGTCTTTTCTTCATTAAGTTTCAAGAAATTGAGGGACACCCAGGCCTTCAAATCTTCCAGACATAGAAGCAAAGATCGAAAGGAGGCAGAGTCTGTATTTTTTAGTGGTAGATATAATTGTGTGTCGTCTGCATAACAGTGAAAAGGAATCCCATGTTTTCTAAAAATAGAGCCCAGAGAAAGGAGGTACAGCAAGAAGAGAAGAGGTCGAAGAACTGATCCCTGTGGGACACCACAAGACAGAGGAGCAGAGGAGGACCTATGGGCATCAAGACAGACACAGAAACTACGTTCAGTCAAGTAGGAATTAAACCAATCCAGAGCTATGTGGCCGACTCCCACCCACTGCTCCAAACGGGAAATTAAAATGCCGAGATCAACTGTATCAAAAGCAGCTGATAAATCTAGCAGCACCAAGACAACACAGTCACCAGAGTCAGTAGCTAAAAATATATCATTAACAACACACAATAAATATGAATATAACAGGATTCAAAATGACCCAGTGCTCAATACTCTGAAATCAAATTATATCAAAAGTGTGTTTAACTGAATTTTGGAAGTCTGTGGCAACAGGAACAAAACTGGTTTTATATTGTTTCGTTTTGCATCTGGGGCTGAAATATCTGCGTCAGATGTGAGGAACCTGAACGCACCATGCAGATGACCTCTGACCTGCTGGGAGTTTAAGGATCCTGGGTTTAGCTGCACCTCACCGTCTAATTACTGGATCATTTGACACTTCTTGTTTTTAAAAGTTAAAACTCCAAACAGGATAGAAACAGAGAGAAAACTGATCCAATAAAATACAGACAACAGGTTTGAAGAGAAAACCAGGAGCTGGTTCCTTTATAGGGCCTCACTGCTGGAGCCTCTTTATTATTTACTAAATGATTATTGATTGGAGGTTAATGGTAGATTTATTGTTCTTTATTCATTCTCTATGAGGCCTTCAGGTCGACCTCCTGCTGTGATTAACCACCAGATCTGGTTGTTTGGTGAAGGAGTCAAACTGTTTCCACCACAAAATTAATGTTTATACTTGGATTTTTGTATGAAGTCAAATCAGACAATATTTCTGTTGTTTTCATAAGAAAAGGTTCTTTTTGAAACCTGAAACTCTGTGAGTGCTTTTTTTCATGTTTTTGAACGTATTTATGATGCATGAGGCGCCATGATGCCCTCAGAGGTCAGTTTACTGTCACTAACTGTTCCCAGATAACTCCTACAGTCTGTGTCTGACTGGGTTTTCTAAAACCAGTGAGCAGGTCTTCAGTTTCTGAGGATTAATCACCACTGACCCACCTCAGTCCTCACTGGCCTGTTTCTTTTTCATGAAGCTTGTAGACTAACAATGAGTCATCTGCATACTTTAAAAGGCTGATAAAGAGGAAGAGTGAGAACAGGAGCATAAAGTCCCTCCAGTTCCAGAGAAAACATCTCTTCCTATTTACTGTAACCAGCTGAGCTCAGTGAGCAGGAAGTAGATGTTCAACCTGAATGGAAAACCTCCAGTGAGTCAGCGCCTTTAGTTTATAAAGAAAAGTTTATTTTATTTCTAAAACAGTTTGAATGTTTCTGACAGAAAATAAAACTGGAATGAAGTTTCTCAATATTACATCTAAGTACAGAAATATAACATTTTAAACTGAACACTTCTTCACTGAATTCATGACTCCACTCTGCCCCCTGCTGGTGGGAAATGGTACAGAATCCTCTGATTACTGACTGAACTGGTTCAGGTTGAAAAGTTCCCAGTTCACCTTCAGATCAGCTTCAATCTAATAAATTAAAACCATAAAGCAGAAGGTTTTTGTTCTCTTTGTTTTCTGCTTCATGGTCAAACTTTCCTTTACTAAACCGGGTCACTGTGACCCGGTTTCCTCCTGACTGAACTCTGAAGCTCCTGACAGCAGCTCAGCCAGGATTAGGTCTGAACTTTGACTAGGCCGTTGACACAGATTGATTGACTGTAGTTGGGATCATTGATCTGCTGCGACTTGAATTTGAAGTTTTTATAAATGAATGTTGCAGCAGTGATGAAACCATGAACCTCCAGCTGAAACGTTTTTATGAAATGATTCACTGGCAGCAGACAGACAGACAGACAGATGGACTTTAATGGACAGATTGATGGCATGAAATAAAGAATAAATCAATTTTCCCTTCCACACAGTGCAGAGTGGCTGGTGAAGCTCAGACCGGTCACTCTGCATGCAGCGCTATGCTGCCACCTGGTGACGGAAATCAGGAACTGACCTGCAAAGAGAAATATTTCTGAAATTAGAATATCTGATAAAGGCTTTTTTTATTTCTCATCTCAGAAAATGAAACTATTATATAGAATCATCACATAATCACATCTTTATTCCAGATACATAAACATGTCCAAAGTGAAAAAAACAAACAAAGGATAAACTGAGATAAATTGATATATTGATTCAATCCTCCATCTCTCAGAGGAATAAACCTTCATTCTCTGACCAGAAACAGGATCTGGACTCAGAGCATCATGTCTGTCTGATATAATGACTGAATGACCCAACAGGTCAGCAGTTTTCCTCCATAAAACAGAGAGACGGTGATACGTCTCATCCCTTCATCCTTTTCATGCAGTCATCTCGTCATAAACAGGAAGTTTAGATCACCGTTTATCTATCCGGTTTCTGGATTCAAACCCAGCAGTTTCACCAACCTGAGACGTTTTCTGCTGCTGATTTTCCTGTGAGAAACGTTTCTGTAACTTCCTCCTCTGATTCCTGAGAGCCAACCGGTCAGAAAGCAGCTGCGTCTCTGTAAGACGAGCTGCCGCTTCGCTCAACATCAGAGAAAAGTTTCTGCTTCATCTTCAGTCTCTCCTGTCTCTGTTCCTCCATCAGTCATCAGATCTGTTCACCTAAACAAACCCAGAGGAGACGTCAGGTGAAAACTCTACCTGCCTCACGAACCCGTCTGAAGCTGAGTTTGTTTTACTGGTTCACCCAGTAAACCAGTAAACCAGTAAACCAGTAACCCTCAGCATCCCAGTAAAACAGAGTTTACAGTAAAACATTTCCTGCTGTGTTTAAATGACCATTCACAGTTCAGACCCACGTATGTGTGACCGATGTGGATCTGGTGGGGTCAAACTGGCATCAGTTGTTTCTTTTATTCTCTATTTCATCAGTGATCCTCACGGTTCTGCATTTCACTCAACGGGCGTCGAGGTGAGGTCATAAAACAAGCTGCAAGGAGCCATAATGTTACCGTATGGGAAATTCCCACCAGACTTCCTTATAAACTAAATATAACCCCCATAAACTCTGCTGATCTGTCTGTATGTTTAATGTGTTTGTTTGTTAGTTCTTAGGATGCCCTGTAGATGGCAGTAGACCCACATTTCTCCTGTGTCGGTAGGAGAAGAAGAGTAAGGTAGAGGAGAAGAAATGGCAGACTGTGTAGACTAAGCGCATTTCATCAGAAGTAGAGAAGTTACTAATTATAATTGCTGCTGTGATATTAAACAAATCTGTTTATGTTGAACAGGATAATCTATATTCTGTTCTGGGATTTCTGAGTCTGTTGTTTTATTTTCAGCTGTTTTCTACCAGAATGGCTCCTAGCTGGAGCTAACGCTGCTCAGTATAAGGCGTCGCTCTGTTAGCAGCATAGCTGTGAAATGAGACTGTTTATGGTGAAGTGATGTTTATTAAGTAAGTTCTTTATTATGTTTTTGGTTTATTTTAAACGCTAATTCGGTTTTCACTGAGAAGTAATTGAAAGATCTGACTGATTTCCATATTCCTGCATGATCGGTTAACGCTCTGCATCAGGTTGGGGTTTTTGGACGAGCCAGTGGACCTGAGTGAAGTTTCCTTCTTCAAATCAGATGAAATGGGTGTCAATTAACTCAACTACGATTGTGCAGAAAAAGTTTTCGTTTGTGCTGCATTGGCTTTGAAGATATCAATGAAAAGTTAAAGGTCAAGAGGTCAACCAGCCCCCCCACACACACACTTTTATAAAAGCAAACAAAATAGATGTCAATCAACTCGGCTACGTTTGTGCTGGTATCATTTTAAGTGGGGGGGCTGGTTGACCTTTTGACCTTTAACCTTTCATTAATATATTCAAAGCCAACGCTGCACAAACGAAGTTGAGTTGATTGACACCCATTTCGTCTGATTTGAAGACGGTGGAGGGGCTGGTTGACCTTTGATGACCTCTAGAAACATTTCTTTATATCTTTAAAATGATAGCAGCACAAACAAAAAAATTTGCTGCACAAACCAGAACAAACGTTTGATACCATTTTGTCTGATTTGAAGAATCAGAGAAAATTGATTCTACCTGAGTGGCTACTTCACTCAGGTAGCCAGTGGAGCTCCAGAAGCAGGAGGCTCCCGCCGCCATCTCTGTTACTGGGACTGAAGCCTGGAGAGACGGACTGGTGCTGCTGGAGCTACTGGTGCTACTGGAGCTGCTGGAGCTACTGGAGCTGCTGGAGCTACTGGAGCTACTGGAGCTGCTGGAGCTGCTGGAGCTGCTGGTGCTACTGGAGCTACTGGAGCTACTGGAGCTACTGGAGCTGCTGGAGCTGCTGGAGCTACTGGAGCTACTGGAGCTACTGGAGCTGCTGGAGCTGCTGGAGCTGCTGGAGCTGCTGGTGCTACTGGAGCTGCTGGAGCTGCTGGAGCTGCTGGAGCTACTGGAGCTGCTGGAGCTACTGGAGCTGCTGGAGCTGCTGGAGCTGCTGGAGCTACTGGAGCTACTGGAGCTACTGGAGCTGCTGGAGCTGCTGGAGCTGCTGGAGCTGCTGGAGCTGCTGGTGCTACTGGAGCTGCTGGAGCTGCTGGAGCTGCTGGAGCTGCTGGAGCTGCTGGAGCTACTGGAGCTGCTGGAGCTACTGGAGCTGCTGGTGCTGCTGGAGCTGCTGGAGCTACTGGAGCTGCTGGAGCTACTGGAGCTGCTGGAGCTACTGGAGCTGCTGGAGCTACTGGAGCTACTGGTGCTGCTGGAGCTGCTGGAGCTACTGGAGCTACTGGTGCTGCTGGTGCTGCTGGAGCTACTGGAGCTACTGGTGCTGCTGGTGCTGCTGGAGCTACTGGAGCTACTGGTGCTGCTGGAGCTGCTGGAGCTACTGGAGCTACTGGTGCTGCTGGTGCTGCTGGAGCTACTGGAGCTACTGGTGCTGCTGGTGCTGCTGGTGCTGCTGGTGCTACTGGACATTTTGCTTGGACAACACAATAAAATAAAGTGTTGTTAGTAACCTATAAATAATTCATAATTCAAGTGTGTTTAAATAATAAAAGACTTGATTACTGAAGTTCTAGTTCTGGGGAATTTGAACCAGTTTTCAGTGAAAAGTCAGATGATAAAATATTATCCAGCTAAACTGTTTAATTTAGATCAGAAAGAAGAAATATTAACTGGAAAAAAAATATGGACAAAAACAGAGAGGAAATGAAATACTCAGATAAACAGGAGACACTGAGGCCCTCTAGTGTTTAAAACAGGTAATTACACGAAATGTACTTCAAAAAATTCACAAAATAAACCCAGAATATGAGAAGTTTATTTAGACTTTAATGTATTAAAATGTTTACAAATAATCACATTCTAATGAGGTTTAAAGGATTTTAATACAAATATTATAAAACTGTATTTTTACTGTTATTACTCAAATAAATGTTTATTTTGTTGAATTTATAATTCATATATAATTATTATGATTGAATGATTATTATTCATGAAGGTCATTCAAGAAATTAAATGTTTGTTTTTATCATAAAATTCCTTATAGAACAATTTTATTCAAATATATTTATTTCTATAATATTTTGGGTCAAACAGAAAATATCGATGTTGGCAGTTTGGACTGTCCTCCAGTAGGTGGCGCTGTGGAGTTTTATTGGCAACGTGTTTCCTCCAGTTTTAATAATCCATCATAATTTCATAATTTCTTGTTCTCAGTCCAGATGTTTGTTGATGTTTTAGACTCAGTTGGAATTAAAAACATGTTTTATAGATAATAAAGCAGCAGTTTGGAGCAGAAGGTGATTTCTGAGTTTATTAACTGTAAATGAAGTTATGTTAATAATCTGTTTTCATTTTCCAGATTTATTCACTGGAAGAAAATGTCTGAATATAATCATATTGAAATAGATTTTATATCGATGCCACAGTGTTGGATGAAGTTTCAGTTTTAGACAAATAACTAATAAATATTAAAACTCTGCCCCCTGCTGGAGGAAAGTGGAGTCTGTCGCATAAAATGATATAAAACATATAAACTATTAAATATATAAACTGTATGAGAGAAAAATAGTTTATAAAGTTTAGATTGTAAATTTATGCTGCTTTAATAAACGTCCCTTGGAGGCTTAAAACAATAAAAACACCAAAATAAATCTGGAAATATTATTTAAAATAAAATAACTTTTATTTAAAAAACACAACATTTGAAAAATACTGACAGGTTTTATGAAGCGATGCAGTTTTTATTATAATATGACATTTATTCAGAGTTTGATCAATATTTTAATAAGGAAACCAGATCATAAACCAACATGAATAAACTCCAGTTCAGTCTGGTGGGAGAGAGGCAGGCAGACCAGTTAAACCAGTAGATGGAGGTCACTGGTGGATCAGGAGAGAAGAGTAGATGATCTCTGACTCTGGATGAAGATCTGAAAACACAGAAATCATCTCTATATTATTATAATAATGATGATGATGAACGTTTGGTTCTGTTGGTCTCTGAGTGTAAAACCTGCAGAAACTGAAGCTTCAACTTTAAACATTAAACTGGGAGAAAATCTGACAGATTATCTGAGATTTGATTTTACTGAAGTTAAAGAAACTCAGAACAACGACTGAAATGGGAGTGTGTCAGCTGGTGTGGGTGTGTGTGTGTTGTGTAGGGGTGTGTGTGTGTGTGTGTGTGTGTGTGTACAGGTGGGTGGGTGTGTGTGTGTGTGTGTGTGTGTGTGTTGTGATGTGTGTGTGTTATGTGTACACAGGTGTGTGTGTGTGTATGTGTGTGTGTGTGTGTTGTGTAGGGGTGGGTGTGTGTGTGTGTGTGTTGTGATGTGTGGGGTGTGTGTGTGTGTGTGTGTGTGTGTGTGTGTACCTTCGGTCCTGTTTGTTCTGTCTGTGTTTCCTTTTCTGACATATGAATAAACAGCAGATGAATTATTCTCTGAAATGAGATTAAATCAGATTAGAGGTCCAGATTACAGAGGAACATCTAGCAGTAAATCTACACAGTTTTAATATTTATGCTGTTATTTTAATAACTGAACATTATTAATTTTTCTCTTCTGCTGGTTGTTTCTTAGATGTTGCAGTTAAACGATGCATCATTTCTGCTCCTTCATTTTCAACTCAGGATTTTTTCAGATGCTAATCAGCTGTTCTGGTAAACACCCTGTTGCCATGGTTACAGATCACAACAGTCAGAAAGTAAAGGAGTTAAAATCCCTCCAGATGAACAGCAACAATAACCAGAGGAATAATTATTAATAAACTATATAAACTAAAGTCTATAGAGAACCAGCAGAGCTGCTTTATATCTATTAATATTTAATATCAACATAATATCTCTCCCTTTATGTAGATCCATGTTTTATCTGAGTTTCATCATTTAGAGACAATTAAAGGATTTTTGTTCTTTTCCAGGTTAACAGGAAGTTTTTTCTTCTACTGTCAGCAGAAACCAGTAAAACTGTTTTATCAGATTTTACTGCTTCATGTGAAGCAGAAGAAAAAACCACAAAGATCAACTTCTGGTAACAAAAAGAACAACGTCGTCATGGTGACCACATCCAGGTCAAAGGTCAGAGGCATCCACAGCTCAGAGCTGCTGCTCTCGTTTTATATGAGTTTAAAAAGATTTAATGTTTTTACTGGAGGTAAAGTATAAATAATTTCCTCTCAGACAAATAAAACTTTTTGGTTTAAAGTGAAGATCAGAAAGTGATGAAGGATGTGAACCTCTGAGCTCGTCTTCCTCCTCTCTGCTGTTTCTCTCTCTGTTCTCCATCCTCACTGCAGAGTAAACTGAAGCCCGGTCACCGTCTGGTCAGTAAAACACACACATGATGTCACTGCAGCTTGTCCAGCTGCTGCTGCCTCCAGAAACACAAACCAATCAGCTTAAAGCCTCTGGATCCTCTCATGTTCTGCTGAATCTTTAGTTGGACCAGCAGCAGGTTTCAGTCTGAGCTGAAACACCAGAGGAAACTTGAGAAACCACAGAGCTGCAGGCGGCTGCAGGCGGCTGCTGCAACCTGCAGAGTCTCTGAACATTAAACAGGAAACCAGAGGCCTCAGACACACACACACACACACACACACGCTTATTCACCGTCTCTAACTGGCACAAAATCATCATCAAGAGAGTTTACTCTTCAGTGATTCTCCTCATTAATCAGTGACATAAACCATCATAATCATGAATAATTGATCACAGGATCAAAACGTTTCATCGATTTCTGGTTCCGTCTTCGGTTCACACTGTGGTTAAACTGTCACTACTTCAGTCTGGGTGTCAAACCCACTAATCCATCATCCATCCTGTCAGAATAAAGTTCTGCTATCAGTCCTTCAGGGGGGGATGAACATGTCAATACAAACAAAACCCAACAACATCAGACCTGATCAGACCTGATCAGTCGGTTCCTGAGGTTCTGACTGACCGTCTGTTAGATCAGAAGAAAGAACTTGAGGAAAGAGGGAAACAATCACAGCACTGAGATTTAAAATCACTTCAGCATAAAAAATAGAGAATATGATAAAAACCTAAACCATGAGGAGGGAAAGACGTGACCTCTGACCTCCTTATAGGATCCAGTCCCATCTGTCTGAACCTAACAGACTGACCTCCTGGTGTTCACCATCATCTGGGGGAGTCCAACCAGAACCAGAACCTTTGACTGGTTCTGGTAAAACACTAAGAACCTCCTCAGGAAAACCTCTGGTCCATCATGAAGCCTGAAGCTCCTCCATGTTGCTGTTGGTGAACCATGAAGGCCTCCTGCTGCCGGGTCACGGACCGGACCTCAGATTCTGCTGACATGGTGACTGGACTGAGGAGAAGCTGAAGTCTCGGTACCATCCATGACTCGGTACCATCCATGACCCACTGAGGCCCAGCAGAACTCTGAGTCCGGTTCAGAGACATTAAACTGTTTCCAGAACATCAGATGAGAATCCATCTTCAGAACCTCCAGATCCGACTGCAGAGGATCTGAACCGGGTCCATTCAGACTCCCTGTTCCCGACCCGAGTCAGAACCCAAGACAAACTTCCAGATGTGACTCCAGAGTCTCCTGTACCAGATGTTACCACCATAAACCGACTGCATGAATGAAATGGATCCGGATCCATCAGGACCTCTGGAGGAATCAGGACCGACTGCAGGACCGATCCGGTTTGGATCATTTGGACGGAGTGTAGGAACCATCAGAACCTTCTGACTCACCAGGAAGAAAACCAGCCCAAGACCCAAAACCCCCAGGAGGTTCAGATCTTCTGCTCCATCCTCTGGACCAACACAGAGCTGATAACCTCCAGGAGCCTGAAGTGGGTCGAGGGGAACCCGACTCCACATCTCAGAACCAAACAGTCCAGATCCCATCAGAACCAAACAGTCCAGATCCAATCCTCCCAGTTAGGAGATATTTCCAGATTAGATGGTGGGTCAGTAAGTTACACTCAGTTCAGGCCTCTGGTCCACTGAGCGGTACGGCATAGTCCGGTCCGGTCCGGTCCAGTTTGGTCCGGTTTGGTCCAGTTGGTATTTATGGTCAGGAGTATTCAGGACGGATTAAACCCAAACCTCCAACATGGAGTCAAACCAGTGCGATTCTAAACCAGTTGCACCAGTTCATCTCCAACAGAATCATTTCTCTGACCCGTTGACCCGTTGACCCGTTGACCCACTGATCTGTCCATCCTAACCGTCCTGTTGTCTGAACCTGAAGGCGACTCAGGAAATGCTGCAGAATGACAGACTTTATAATGGAAACAGAACAAATACTGAACCACAACAACCAGTTCAACGACCAGCAGACATCATGACATCATCATGACATCATCATGACATCATCATGACATCATCATGACATCATCAGTTTGGTCCTGATTGGTTTTGTGGAAAATCATAAACCGAAACAAACATTTCTAAATAAATGAAAACAGACATCAAAACATTCTTTGATCTGGTTGGTAAAAATAAAACACAAATAACTCATTTAAGACTGAACCTTTGCTGCATCTGATTGGCTGCAGTCGTGTTTGTAAAACATCATCACTGTGTGACAGATCTTCATCTTCATCATCATCTTCATCATCATCTGCAGCTTCAACAACTGAAAACAGAATAAAAACCTGAAATCACAATCTGATAATATCTAAAAGAAAAAACTAACATCTCTGGAAGAAAAGCTTCATTATAATGTCTGATATTTACCTTCATGTTTCATCTTGATAAAACATTTCAGCAGCAGAACCAGGAAGACGAAGACGAGACAGAGAGAGAGAGGAAGAGGAAGAGGAAGAGGAAGAGGAAGACTGGGAGAGGAAGAATCCACAGGAGACTTGGAACTGGGAGACGAGGTGGAGGAAGGAGGAAGAGTGGAGGAGATTCTCCCTGAAATGAATCAAAGATCATCATTTATTTATTGTCTCCTGATGAAGGCTGAAGCAGACAGAGAAGCTGCTGACCTCTGACCTTTGACAGAGATCCTGCTGGATGGAGACTCTCCATGGTCTCTGATGCTACATTTATAGAGGCCTTCATCAGAGCTGGAAACATGGAGGAGGGTCATGTGACCTGATGCTCCATCACCAATGTTGGAGCCATCTTTATAGAAAGCAGCTGGGAGGTTGTGGGGTGGATTCTTTGCTCTGCAGCTCAGAGTGACGTCATCTCCCTCCATCACAGGGAGGACAGGACTCTGCAGGATCACTGATCCACCTCAACACAGAGACAAACTACAGCATTTCATCCATTTCCACACAGCTTCAGCAACACTAACTCCACAGTCTGATCTTACCAGAGACAGAGAGCTGGATGCTGCTGCTGCTGGTGGAGGATCCAGAGATGGACTCACACCAGTACAGACCAGTATCTACTGGGTACAAGGAGTTGATGCTGCAGGTTGAAC
>CAEFZY010075759.1:0-15219 GCA_903066815.1 Brachyrhaphis roseni
TTGCCATGGTTGTTTAAGAAATGAGGAGTTACTCATTGCATCAGCTGGGGTTAAATAACTTGTTGCCAGCTGAAAGATAATCGCCTTTGCAGTAATTATCCAATAGGAGGCTTGTACCTATTTGCTTAGTTAAATCCAGGTGGCGACTTTAATTTTGGCCAGGCAGTGTATTTACAGTGGAATCAACCGACTCTCATGTCTTTAATCACAAACCAGCAGCAAAGTTTTAAAACTTTAACAGCCTTTAGGTTCAGCTCTGTGTCCACCATGACAGATCTGTACGTCTCCTGCATCACAGCAAATGTCACCAATTCATTTTCCAATTCTCACTCCATTTTTCCTGTATTTGTGAACAACACTCCATAGATATATAAAACTTCTCCATTTGGGCAGGAGGCAGAACTTCATCCAGGATCTGCAGGGGGCGCTCCACCATTATCCACCTCAAGACCAAAGTCTTGGAGAAGCTAAACTTCACAGTTTGAATTTAGGTAAAGATCAAATCATGAGTATCACAGTCACTACGACAGATATTTTTCTTCAAACGGAAAAAGATCTGTGGCTTAGAAGATCCATTTTCTTTCAGTTTGATGCACAAACTCTTTGTTTTTTGTTGAGTAAATAAAAAAGAAACAAATTAAAGAAATAATTTATAAATCAACCTTTATTATACTTTCAACAAAATCCTTTACATGAATATACCTATTGATTTAATGTTGAATTATGTATATATTTCATGTCATTCACTGAAAATCCAAAGTATTTTGAAAACAAATTAAGCACAGCTGTGTGATTATAATAAGCCATATTGCTCAATCTTAAAGTTTATATCAGATTCTCTCCTTGACTCTCAATCTGGGTTTCTTATCGACTCTTTATATGAAAACAAATTACAAAACAACATGTCTCTGTTGAGAATTCATTAAAGATTACAATTTGTTTATACAAGTACAAGTTTTTTCTGTTCATCTCACTCTAAGACACATTCAATACCCCAAAGGAGAAAAGGTAACTATCATGTAGTTCATACATGTTTTATACAACAGACAATGGGAACCACAATTACAATAATTGGTTGTAGAAATGGTTAGGGGACTCTGTGGTTTAAACTTAGAGTCCCCTTAGAGATCAGGTCAGACTAAACGTCTCTGTGTCGCTGCCTGATATTAACCTGATCACACAGATACCTGCTGCTGTGTGTGTTATCAGACAGGTTATTCAGCCTTTGAACACTGTGGCCTTGTGTCAAAGTGCTGTCAGGCTGGCTGCTGTTTAGCCTCTAAAAATGTATTTTCACCACTTACTAGTATCCACTTCCCAATAGAAGTATTCATGCCCCATTAAAAATATAAACTGTTTCCAGAAAACAGGATAAAATGGCTTCTCAAGCATTTCTCTGTTTTCCTCTGCAGTCAGTTTGCTGTTACACAGTGAGTTGCAGATTTTCTCCCAGGCCTCTATCTCTGAGCGCCAAAGAGCAGCTCTGGCTCTGAGGAACTTAGAGATCTTAGTCTCTGTCCCTTTAGCCAGGGCTATGCTGTCTGTAGTGATGAACAAGATATCCACACCAAGGAAGAGGGCATTGGCTGCAATAAAGCCAACTCTGGCTCCCTTGGAAAGAGCAAGAGACCCTCTAACTGCTGCCTGACTAATTTCAGGAACATCTGAGGCCACATTGGTTACAGTACCCAATGCTCTGCCTTCCTGTATTACAACTTTACTTGCATTTGCAACAGCAGCTACATCAAAAATGACGTCACCAGCCTTTTCAATAGCACGTACTTTTGAAGCAGTCTTTCCTGCCATGCAAAGCACATCTCCACTGCTTTGTGTAACTTCAGCATATGGTAGTTTTGCTGCCTCTTCCAGACAGTCCTGGATTCTCTGAACACCAAACAAGAATCTTTGAAAGGCTGCATTTGCTTCTTGTGTTTGTTTACTATTAACTCTACTCTCTACTACAGTGGTTACCAAGCTGTTCGCTGCACTGGTTGCTCCCACAGCTGCACCAGCAATGAACAACCCCATAGACACACCAAATGTAACTGGAATTAAAGCCAAGCCAACAATGGACAGGATTCCTCCCACTGCTCCCACTGAGCTCCCAGTCACACTGGAGATCTTTGCTCCCTTATTCATGCTGTCTAACTTAACAACACATTGTTCAATCTGATCAAGAAACTGCAGCATCTCAGGAAGCTCATCATTGTAGTTATTAACAAATTCTGAGTAGCTGATCCTCTGGAACAGGAACATCATCCGAAAGTCGTCGTCCATCCTAGAGATGAAAATCATCCTTATTGGTTTATCACTTGTAAACATTTGGAGGTGGTTAAAATAAAGCTGCAGTATGTAAATGTATTGAAACTGTTGCTATGTTGTGACAGTATAGCATGCAACAGATAATCTGTGGAAAATTCAGGGATTTAGAGCTAACTAAAATCAACCAGTCAGAGCCAGGAAGAAGTTTTAACTCTGTCAATCACCTCTCCGTGTGGCGCTGCTCATCCCCTGCTCTCCCTCCATTGTTTCTGCAAAGCTGCAGCCCATCACAAATGTTCAGGCTAGTTAGCATAGCCACCGATGATGGTGGATAAACAGTTTTCCTGTAATGGTAACTTGTTTGTCAGCCTTTAGCACATTTAGCAGCAAGTACATGAGAATGATTGACACCACTAAGACCCACCTCCTGGCTCTGATTGGTTGTTTTTGGTTGAGCAACTATTCAGACTAAAATAACAGCTCAGGGAGGAGATGGAGGAGATCAATCTTTTCACTGATTATCTGTGAAACTGTCACAACATGACAAATATAGAAAAAACACTTTATAAATGTTACTGCAGCTTTAAGTCAGTAGTACTGTTATTTCTGGAGGAACTTACCTGATTTTATCAAGTTGTTTGACCTGATCAGTCATTTTTTGCATGTCATCATCAGATAAATCACATTCAACAGCAACGTCCTCTTTTATTTCCTGGCAAATGTTGAGTTTGATGCTGAGGAAAACACAAACATCTCTGACTGATTGTTTGTTTTGACAATATTTTCAAATTATGGACATGTTCTATATATAATACAAAGACAAATGATCTCTTGTTAATTCTTGATAAAGACAAATTTACCTGTAAGAAAGGTGTTCATATATTCTCTCGCTGGTGTTTACATGTTTCTCCAGCTGGTACAGCAGAACCTCCACATTGTGTCTTGTGGGAACAAAGAAAGCTGCTGCATCTCGTTTGAACTCCAGTATCAGAGGGCAGATCAGTCGTGCAGATTTGATCAGAGCCTGAACTTCATCAAAGCTGATTTCTTCAGGCAGGAACAATATCTTGTTCTCAGTGAAAACCTGCAGAGACGTGACCGCCAGCTTCTCCACTGCATCCAAGAAGCTGTAGAGTTTCTCCAAACCCTTCAGTGTTTCTTTCAACACTTCGTCCAGCTCCTGTTCCAGCTCTGCAAGTTTCCTGTCTGTATTTAATTGGAATTTGCTCTTTATACTTTTCAGAAAGCTTGACTTGCTGGAAGGAGGGTCAATCTCATCAGCCCTTTCTTTGATATCTCTGATTTTCTGCACTTCTTTCTTTCTGCAATCCTTCCATCCAGGAAACATCGGACAGAAATCTTTAGCAGCTACGATGTAAGTGAGAGTATCTGAGACATACTGACACAAAGTCTTCTGCAGTTTCCATCTGTAGAAGAAATATCATCCTCTATTTACAAAAACATATTAACAAATACAAATATGCCCCTTTACAAGTTCAGTATAAATGGGCAAAAAATACCTTTTGTCACACAATGTTTCAATAAAACACATTGTCCATTCTGTGATCATTACATTAAATCTTCTTATATATTTTTAAATTCAGGTGTATCGACTGTTTGCTTTACCTATTTCGACGCATTTTCTTTTATCTTCACTGCACCTTTTCTTGTTGGTTCATCAGCTGTCAAGAAAACAAATGTAGATTTAAAATAGGAACAAAACTCTCCTGTAGATCGGGGTAGTAAATCCAGCAGAAGATATCTGACAGAAACTTACAGAAATCACTCCTGTGCGATGACTGCTTTAGAAAAGTTTAACAAGAAAACAAACAGTTAAAGCTGCAGTACGTAACTTTAAAAAAAGTTACGTTTTTTACATATTTGTTAAAACTGTCACCATGTTGTGATGGTATGACAAATAATCTGTGAAAAGATCAATCTCCTTCACCTCCATATGGTCCTTCTGTCATCTGCAGAAATGGACCAGTCCTGGTCAAAAACCACCAACTAGAGCCTAATTTTGTTAATCATGCTCACCTACATGCTACTAAATGTACCAATGACAGAGAAACAACTTATCATTCCAGGAAAACCGTTTATCTGCCATCACTGGAGGCCATTCTAACTAGCTTGAGCATTTGTGACAGGATCCCTTGTGGTGAACCAGCTGTATTATAGCAGAGAGCAAGAGGGAAGATGTGACACGAGGATGATTGACAGCGATAAGACCCTCCTCCTGGCTCTGACTGGTTGTTTCTGGTGGAGCTGTATATTTGTTCAGATGACAGCAAGTTCATAAGAGGAGCTCAATTTTTTCCACAGATTATCTGTATTATACTGTCACAACATGGTGTTAGTGGAGCCAACACACTCTGCCTGCTGTTATGTTTAAGTGCTTAATAAGCTTTCTAATACGCACAGTAACAACAGCTGGACGTAAGGATGGAAAAGAAAGGAAAAGTTAATGACAGAATGGTGGTGGGGAGAAGTTTTAAAGGGAAGTTCAGATAGGAATTGAGGAGAGAAAGAAGTACAGGGAGAACACAAGGCAACACCCTAGAAGTCTGCCTCCAGACTTGCAGAAGAAGAAACTAAACCGAGAAAACACAACAACAAAAATGTGTATATGAAAATTAAAATATCACTGAAAAGTACACAGTGCATGTTAATACAAGATGTATTTAGTGTAAACTACACTCCAATCTGAAAAACATCTGAATCTAAACGTGTGTGTGTCCTCTGGTAACTGTTACCATTTCCAGTTACAGCACTGTGCGCTCACAAACATAACATACAGTTGAAAATGACGATTTTCACTGTCAAACAGTTTCTTTTATTGAAACAAACCAAACCTTTTCTTTATGCCTCCCATTCTTACAGGATACTGTATTGCAGTCCAAGAAGTTGAGCAAAAAAACAAACAGTATATTTTTTTCAGTCAGAGGATGTGTTCAATTAAATTTCAGAAAAAATCTCTGCTAATTTGATTTCAAATTTAACTGAAAGTAATTTCTGGTTGGGTGTGGACCAGCCAGAAACTTTGAATCAAATTGCAAATAACAGAAGTTTATTCTATTTTTGTCTTATTAAAATAAAATAACCAGATTTTTGAAAACACATAAGCTTACAATGTTTTTTTTATATATATTATTTTCAAACCATAATCAGATAGAAAAAACAAGATTAACATCAAGAATAAAAAAAATAAACATAATAATATATAAAGTGCAAAACATGTAACAATGCAGTAGTATTACAGTAACAATTTCTAATGAAATCACAATTTATGCAAAACTCAGGCACTGTTGAAATGATTTCTGTTGTTAGATTGTGGTTTAGCTTTGGGGAATTTGGCATTTCTGATCATTGCAATGAACAACGGTCAGTTAGATCATCAAAAATGAGACATAATATTCTAAAACAAAACACACATTTTAAGGAATCCCAAACAGTTTACCTTCCTCTCTCCCTGTAGCTGCAGCTCCCTGAACAACTGCTGGGTTCGTTTTGTTTCAGAGGGAATAAAGCAGCCCGTAGATCCCACCCTGTTCAGGTGAGCGCCTGAGGGCTTAACGGCAAAAAAACCCCACACCTGTTTGGCATCAGTAGAGTACAGATAGATTAAAGTATGAATAGAAAAATTAAGTACCACAGTTGTGACACTTAAAACTCCCTTATAGTGATTTCGTGATGATAGTATTAAAAGACTATATAAAAGATACCTTGTTTAAAACAAAAGCAGACCATCTATAATTCAAATATTTTATTCAGATATGAAACCAATAAGCAGATTTATAATTCAATATTTTTGTATAACTGAAAAGAAAAGTGTCAAAAATGAAGCTGGGAAAAATTAAAAATGTGTAGTCTTTTTATGTGTTTCCTGTTTTAAGAGCAAATCAAGCTCCACTTTACACAACTTTACTCAAAGCCTATACCTAACAAGTGACTCTCAAGTTAAAAGGAGTGGGTTTTAATATTAGGAGTATCAATTTTAATAGTTTTGTCTAGGAGAGAAACTCTGCTAACCAGATGAGGTCTGAGAAAATATTAAAATTTGTGAAATGAAATACAGTCGTTAGTGGCAGCAGTTCAATTTGTGAGCAACATTACTAAAAACAGACAGTGTTTGTCATTTATATAGAAAGAATACGAATATGACATGATACTACCACTCTTTTTTTTTGTTATTATGCTCATCAGTCTCAGCTACAACAAATCAGTGTTTAGATTCCAAGTAAACCAATTTTACTTGAAATTGTTTTACCTGAAACAGTTTCAGGTAAAAATCAAATAGATATCAAATTTAGCTTCGCCATCCATGAAACATTAGATTTTTGTCTAGGAGTCTGAAACCTTTGCTATCCACAGAACCATTTATCCACCAGTTCAGCCTCAAAAAACTCCTTCTGAAAAAATAACTGCTAATTTCTAACAAATATCTACAGTATTCTTTAAAGAACCATCATTTAACAAAACCAAAGCACTGGAGAGTTTCAGTTCCTGTTATTGTGGCATACATCAGTGGGAGTTATGTAGTTTGGATTAATTTCATAGTTTTAAGTTTTAAAAAAAAGATAATATATGATGAGTAATGCTGGATAGCAATTTGTGCATTGTTTGAAAAAAATATTTATCAGGCCAGACAAATGGATGGTGGTTCTGGGTAAAATCATACAAAACTAGTAAGAAATTTTTAAAACTTCATTCAACTCAGCCTCTGTCTGCTTAAGCACATCATGTACTCTACCTACCTGTCTGTCTCTAAAGTGAAAGAGAGACATAGGGTCTATCGGTTAGGTATATTTCAGCCATGACTCAGTCAACCGTAATCATCCATATATAAAAGAGCTGCAAGCTGCTGCATGTTGCTGTGAATTTAATTACATCTTGTTTTGTTTGCGTATAGAAATCCTGGAGGAGATTCCAGTCTTGTCTCATCATGCAGGGTTTGACTGTGTTGGCAGTCTGAACAGAATCACAGTTACAGGATAAAACTAGGATAAATATAAATGGTCCTCATACTGAAACTTCAGGAACTCCTTTATTGACCTTGAAATATTTAGATTTATTACCCTAGCATGTATAGACTGAATTCTGTCTACCAATAATTATTAAACCCATGGACAGTTTCAGTGGACAAACCTGCACAAGCTAAATGTGCGTTAGCAAAGAGCGGCTCACTGACTGAAAGGCTGAACTAGTATCTTACTACTGTGCTGTGACCTCCTTCTGTTCATCCAGTTTCTACTCTGAGTTATACTAGAAAATCATCTGAAAATTGATTTGGGTTTACTTCAGGTGTAATAGACTGGTTCTGCTCTGCATCCAGAACCAGAACCAAACATGGAGAAACAGCATTCATCTTCCAAGCACCACAAATCTGGAACAAACTTCCATAAAACTGCAAAACAGCCGAAACACTGAGTTCCTCTAAATCTAGACTGAAAGCCCAGCTGTTTAGAGTTGCTTTTGAAAAAAATGGAACATTGATCAATAAATTTGATGTATTGATTATTTTAACAATATCACTTGATAAAATGTCTGTTGATTCTGTAATGTGTTTATTATCGGTTTCTTGTGATGTAAAGCACTTTGAGCTGCCATGTTGCTGAAATGTGTTACACAAATAAACTTGATTGATTTAATGTCACTGCAGGTTTACTGAAGATATTGTTTGATTATTTTTTAGAAAACAGGTCAATGAGCGACAATGACTAAAATGTTCACCTTCTTGACTTGATAAAACTTTTGACAATATCGTCTTAAAATGTTTTAAACTGTAAAACATTTAGTTCCTATTTTTCCCAACAGAACAAATTAATTTTTAAAGTGGCTTTGGTGAAAAGGTTCTCTGGCTTTAGTCGTTTCTGTTTCTATTTTGATTCTGTCTGGATTTTTTCCACCAGATATTAAGAATTATTTAGAGATTGATGATCTAAAGCCTGTCTTATTGTAAAAGTCTAAGTTATCCATCCATAAGCTTCAGATGCTGTGATCCTATTCAGAGACTGGAACGTGTCCTCCCTCTGCACACAAACAAAAGAGGATGAAGTTAAATTCACAGGAACATGCAGCAGCTTGCAGCTCTGTTTTCAGATAAGTAGGGTTAATTCATCAGTGACTGATTCATGACTTTTATCTCACTTTCAGTTTAGAGGCAGATAATGAGGGCGAGGCAGGTAGAGCCGGAGTTATGGACATTTTATAAACATTTGTGTTCATATATTTTCTATTAAAACTGCTTTGGTAGATTATTTAGTCACAACTTTCATCAGAGAGTGAAAGTTGTCATAACTGTGACAACTTTCACTCCAACATGTTTTCCTGAAAGGTTGAGTGTTTATTGTCAAATGCTAGATAAATTTTATTGACATTTTCTTTACTCTTACATTAAATATTTTCTAAATAGTTATATGATTTATTTTACTCTAAAGACCAAAAATAAGTTCCAGTAATAATCCTGAGATATGATCACTTTGTTTCTCTTAATCTGGTATTTTCTTGCATTATGGTGTCAACTTTTGTTTCTCACAGGGAATTTTTCTGCACACAAACAGAAGAAACTATTGAATTCACAAAAACAAGCAGCAGCTTGCAGCTTTATTATTCTCAGACAGGCTTTTAATACTTTCACTTTCACCTTCTATAGATTGATGCAGTGGATAAATTTACACACTTTATATAAAAAATCACAATGTCTGACATTAGATCAGGCTAAATGTTTCCCATTTATGGACATTTAGAATTACCTAAATTTACTGAATGCCAAAGTAATGAGAAAGGGGATATAGCCGTTCAGTTTCTTATCCGTTATGATCCACTAATCGAATCTATTATTGTCATATTGGAGATCTTTGCCCCGTTATTTATCTTATCTATATGAACTGCAGATTCCTCCAGCTGACCTGGAAACCGCAACACTCACATCCAAACTGGAAACCTTATGAAATATGAATGTTTAACCATGTAACTCCTGGTTCTGCTTAAGAAAAGTAAAAAGGTTGTTATTGTTTTGTAAACTTCTGAAATCAATTTATAACATGAGTCCAATCCCAGACACAACTGTGGATGAAATGTTTGGGATTTTTTCTGTCACTTTTTCAGAACAGATTTGAAATTCTCAAAACTAGTTGCTCAATCTTCAAATCATTCATGGAAATGCACTTAGTGTTTTACAAATGAAGAGGGAGATTAAAGAAATGTACAAAAGCAAATGAGAAAAGCCATAAGACTGTTTCTGTTTAAAAACTTTTAAAATTTTACAAGTTAGCACCAGCAGGATGCTGACATGTGTGTATTTAAAGATATTTATTATTAAATCAGATTATTTTGACATTCTCTCTTTTCCATGAGGAAAAAAGGTTATTGTTGTAGTTTAATAACATTTGTGATGATCTGAAACAGAAAACTCAAAATAAATTTGCCAGGGAGAAATACTTTTTTGGAGCAGACATGTCACTCCATTTACATAACAGTCAAACATTTATTATAATGAAGTGACTAAAGGATAAATACTTTTGCTTTTTATTATATTTTATTGCTCCAGCTTCTTAGACTGATTAGTGTTTAAAATCTGTTTATCAGTATTTGACCTTTTAGAAACAAGTTCCTCAAAACCTGGAGTTGATCTCACAGTGACTTTATCAAAGCTATTTTACTACATGCTGCTTGTGTTTTGACTTAAAAGTAACAATAGGGTAAGGGGAAAAATGGCAGCATTGAAACATTTTTGCAGAATTTGCTGCTCCAAGCAGCAATGATAAAACAAGCAAATGAGACAATAAAGCAGCAGCTGTGCCTCGAGATAAACAGCCAGAAAGTGAAACCAACATTCATTAAGTAATAAGATCCTCAAGCAGAAACTTTGAAGACCTCAAGAAAAATCAAGACTATTTGCAGTGAAAAACAAAATGTCTGCAGAAAGGTAATTTACAGACTTTATTTACATTAGAGATAAATAAACGTTTCACCAAGAGAAGTTAAATTTAATCAAACCTTTTCACTTGGAATCCTTAAATTAAAATTGTGTGAATGTATGCATTTTGAAAATCTATGATATTACTTTTTCAAATCTAAAGAAGCTGTGAAATGTTGTCAATATATCCTTAAAATGTTTTTCTCAAGATAAATAAAAGGCTTGTTTCCTATTCTGATCAAAATGTATGGAGAATTAAAAGGGACAAAACTAAAATAAACACTTTATTAAGTAATTACAATGTACCATTACATAATTAAATGTTTAGTCATTATAGTTTATTTAATTATAGACAACTAATTTAACAAATATTTTTAGATCATTAAAATGCAAAACTTAATTGTATATATAATTACTTTATAGTTTCTGTTCCTGCAGCGTCACCATAAAATAATTTTATCTGAGACACTTCCAACCTGGTCTAGATTATTTTACACTAACTGCAAAATATTTATGATGTAGCTTTTTGTGAATGTCAAAAAACAAAAATAACAAAAATTAAATTAAATCGACATCGTCAGTTTAATTACAATTGTTATCTGGTGGCTTCTAACATGGGCAAGTAAAAGCCACCAATAAGAAAAATTAATAGTTTTTAAACTATTCCTAATAATTTGAAAACTATTAGAAACACAAATATTTGCTACACATATTATTAGAGGAGAGTTTGTCAGTTTTTGTAAAGAGTTTCATGTCCTCCAGGTGGAAACTACAGACCTGCCTGTGGCAGTACATCAACGATACTCTGACTTACATGGCAACAGTGAAAGATTTTTATAAGAAATTATCTGAATGGAATGATTGCAGAAAGAAAGAGCATGAAAAAATTATAGATATAAAAAAAAAAGCTGACAAAATTGATGCCAGTTTCACCAAGTCAAAGGGAAGATTGAAGAAGATTGGTAAATCCATCAAGAGGAGGTTCCAGAATAATCCAGAGAGTAAACTTCCAGAACTAGAGAATGAGTTGGCTGAAGTGCTGAACGGCACGCTGGAAGGTCTGGAGAAACTCAACACTTTCTTAGATGCAGTGGAGAAGCTGGCGGTCACTTCGCTCCATGTCTTCACTGAGAACCAGATCGTTTACCTGCCTGAGAACTTTGACTATGACGGCGTTCAAGCTGTGATGAGAAAAGCTCAGCAAATCTGTCCTCTCCTCCTTAAATTCAAAAGAGATGCAAAGTCTTTCTTTGTTCCTAACCTTCACAATGTGGAGATTCTGGCATTCCAGCTGCAGAATTACATAGACACCATGGAGGAAATATATGTGAGCTCTGATGAAAGGTAAAATTCTATTTATTATTAACTGATGATGTACTATATTGTTGCTCTGAATGAAAATAATAAATACAATAATAAGAACCCAAAATGAAATGTAACTTTGTCTTTCACAGCTTTAACTTTGAGATGTGCTTGGAAATGGCGAAAGAAATAGTGGTGGATGCTGATGATATGTGTGAAAACAACATGCAAAAGATGGCAGATCAGATTAAACAACTGGACAAGATCAGGTAATTTTTACATATTTTAGCGCAATACAAATATATTTTTCAGAGACATGTAACCTTTTTTAAAGCACAATAAAACAACCGTTGTGTTCCCTTATTATCAGAATGTTCTAAATATCAAAAATACCTTTGCATCATATCCATATCTGAAACATTTAAATTGGCCTCTGTCTCTTTAAGAACCTCCTGCTCTTTCCAACATGTCATCAAAATGAGCCTTTAGGACAGGGGTGTCCAAACTTTTTGCCATCTGGGCCAAAATTGTAGACTAAAATAGATGCATACCAACAAAACCAACCTAAAATCAAGCAGATTTAGTGCAATTATTAACATTAATACTGTGTTTTATGGCCATTGTAGATAGGAAAAGAAAGGGTAAATTATTGTTAAAAATTTCTACATTTTGTGATTAATTTCAGAAATTTTCTAGAGAACTTGAAAATTTTCCAGAAAAATTTAGACATTTGAAATTCAGAAATTTCCACATTTTTTTGTAGAAATTTTCTGATTATCTAAACATTTTAGTTTTTTTCTAGCAGTTTTTTTTTTCTTTTCAACAAAAATGTACTACTATTTTTTTTCCTACAAAAAATAGTAGAAATACATTATATTAGGGCCACGAAGAACAAGATTTGGGTCACTTTTCTTAAGGAATAAAAGCTGATTTTGATGCACTTTTTCAGTAAAAGCCTCTGGATGAATTTGGTTTTACATTTTGTTAATACTCGGCTATAAAAACATAAATACTGTGAAAAATATGAAAAATGTGTTATAAGTGAAATAATCTGACTGCTATGAGTACTTTTTAATCATTATTAATTAATTATTTTCTTAAAACAAGCTCCTCTTGCTGAAAAGTTTTGTCTTATTTCAAGCGTAATAAGATATTTGCAATAGAATCTAAACCAAAATTACTTGGTAACATTTTGTGTTTTTGCAGTGTACATTAAAAGTTTTAAGTACTTTTACTATAGTAAATTTTCTTGAATAGATTTTAATTACCAAAGACCTTACAACATATTTACTATTTTTCTTACAAACACAGAATAATTTTTTTCCACAGGATGGACGAGGACTTCCGGGTGGAGTTCCTGTTCCAGAGCGTCTCCTCCTCAGCTGATTTCGTCACTATGTTTGATGCTAAAAAGCGTACGATGTTTTCGTCTTTAGATGAGCTGAAACAGTGTGCTGATCAGTTAGACAAGATGAACAAAGGAGCAAAGATCTCCACTCTGGCTGGAGGCTCAGTGAAAAAAGCAGGAGGGGTCCTCTCTGCTGCTGGTTTGGCATTAACACCCTTCACAGCCGGCATGTCTTTAGGCCTAGCATTTACCGGTGCAATGATGGGGTTAGCAAGTGAAGCCAACAGTGTGGTAACCACCTTAACAGAGGCTGGAGTTAATCACACTCATCAGAAAAAGGCAGATGTAGTTTTAAAAGCGTTCATGGAGGATTTCCAAAAGATCCAGGATTCTCTGGATGATGGGATGAAATATTCAACAGTCAATCTGAAGCAAAGTAAGATGGGTGTGTTGGTAAAAGTAGGCAAGAGTGTTTCTAAATTAGATCCCATAGTAATGGGTGTCAGCTCCGTCATGAATATGGCTTCTGCTCTTATAAAAGTGGTTGAAGGGAAACGGAAAGAAAATGGAAATGCATCATCCAGCGCAGCTCTAGCTGCTTCTGATAACTCAGGTGTTCCTAATAACTCGGCTGTTCCTAATAACTCGGCTGTTCCTGAAAACTCGGATGTTCCTAATAATTCAGCTCTTCCTGATTCCTCAGATGTTCCTGATATTGGTCAGACTGTAGTTGCAGAGTCTCTTGCTCTGTCCAGTGAACTTCTTAGTGTCGCACCTGGAGCTGTATTTGCTGCCAGGCATATCTACTCTGCTGCCAAACAAAGCATAAAAGTGGCCAAAGGCAGCAAGACTAAAGTCTCCAAGTTCCTGACAGCTAGAGTTGCGTTATTTCGTTCACAGATGGAGTCATGGGAGAAGATCCGTAACTCTTTGTGTCAAAGCAAACTGACCAAAGAAGAAGTCAGAAATATTTTCACACAGCCATTTTATCTTGGGGACAAAGAAGAATAATAACTAAAGATGTACAGAGACTAAAAGTGGAAGATTTGACAGGTAGAAAGAAACAGCAGTAAATCGGCCATAATTATACTGATTCAGTGTTTTAATAACTTTCAGACTTTCTCACTAACTGAAATGAAAAAACAAAGAGGAATCAGTTTGATAATTTATTGTGACTTCCTGTATTAATGTGTCTTAATCGATCAAGAATCAGATTGTTCTCTGTAACATTTAATTTTAAAAATAGGATTTGTTAATTTGTTGTAAAATATCAGATGACTTAAAATAATCTGAACATTTATTTCTAGACATGTTTCTAGAAAGTCTCTTTTTTGTGAGTGTGATTTTTTTTTTTTTTCTGTTTTACTGTCTGGACCATTTCACAGATTTTTGTGTTCATGTTTTTTGCTTTGGCTGTGTGAATATAAGTAACCAAAAGCATGGAAAGGCTGTGTGCTTTAGCATAAACTTTATTTTTTCATGTCTTTCATGAAGCTTTAAAACCAAATAGAGAAATGTGGCGCTTGGTTTCATGTTTATGTATTAATTTACTGTTGTTGAAATTATGTTTTATTGTTTTACATATCATGTATCAGATGTTGCAACTGGATAAGTCAGGTAGCATTTATTTAATGGACAGATGAAGCCAAAAATAAGTTGATAAACAAGGCAAAAAAAAGTAGCAAATCTAAAGAAAGGTAAGACCAAACACAAAGCTGCCACCTGTACTTATGATACAAAAAACGGATTTACAATTTAGGAATTCATGTTAAAGTTAATGTTTACTGTGAGATTTTAAGTAACAGCAAGTCAAATAAAGTTTTTTGAGTTAAAGATTAATTTTAGTGCCAAGTCTTTTGTAATTTCATCGCTAAATTTGTGACTCAAATCCACCTGGAGTTCAAGTAATATAACTCAGAAATGTTTTAATGAGTTACAAAATCTATTTGAGTTGAACAAAAGTCCATGTTTTTAGACAATAAAGACGACATATCTGGTTTAATTTGGGGAAATCTTAAATATTTATCATATATTATGAAGTTAGAATTGTGTAATCAGACTGCTGAGCTTCATATTATTCAGACCAAATGATAATTTGTGTGTAGCTTTAACTGTTTCAGGCTCACGATAAACAACAGCTGCAAGAAGAGCAAATATTTCCCACAGTTTCCAGCAGATATCTGACTTCTTCTAAGACATGAATTCTGACGCGTTCACATTCTGTGGTCGGATCGTTATCTACATCAACCAATGTTCAACAGTTTATCTTTAATTTTAAACTCAAATCTAACAATATAAACTCAATAAAATAACCATCCAAACTTAATGTTTAAACTGTTTCATGGTGTGGGAAGCATCTGAGAAAAATATTGAAACAATGCTGCTGCTG
>CAEFZY010075763.1:0-14533 GCA_903066815.1 Brachyrhaphis roseni
AATGGGCTACTGGAACAACAAGGCGGAAATGGGCGAGAGGTGAAAACTTGGATCTGTTGGAATGCTACTACTCAAGTAGCATTCCGAGGGAGACTGAGGGAGGAATGGTTACTTCGACATCCCCAGTCCACACTAAGTGCTAAACAACTAGTAGCTCAGTGTTCCAACATCCGCAAACGACAACTGCTATCATATATATATATATATATATATATATTTTTTTTTTTTTTGGCTGTATCAAAATAAGTGATAAAGAAAGCTGCAGAACAACTAACTTAGACACTGATAATGATGTATTTGACTACAGTGAGTCTGAATTCCCCCAAGGCAGATTGTCACCTGAAACCAGGAGCCACTTTCCTTTGACCTGCACCAAGAAAGAGAAAGGAGATCTGTGTGTGTGTGTGTGTGTGTGTGTATGTCGCTCATATAAGAAATGACTAGTCAATTCCCAGAAACGGGATGAAGCTCATAAAGTGGTGATTTATCTTACTATAATATTACTGATGACAGGCACGTGCAGGGGGCTGAAGCCCCTGCCCCTGCCCCTTTTATCCTTGATGCCCCTATGCCCCTTTTGAGTGTTTTATTATTATTATTATTATTTTTTATCTGTATGTCAGAAGGCCTGCTTGCGCCCCTCAGCAAAAATGTTTAGCTAAATAAAATAATTTAGCAGAATAAAATAGTCTGGCTGCCCTCAGTCTAGTAATGACTCTCAGTTTCTGCCTCCATGTTGTTCAGACTCCGGGTCCATGGTGAGGAGGAGGCTCTAACTATCAAATTATGGACAAGAATATTTTTATTCACAAACTGGGGCTTTGAGCTGCGACGGGTAGAGTTAGGGTCTCTGCTCTGCATACACAAAGCCTTCTTTTCAAGTCTAATGAGGTTTGTGGTTGTAGTACAGGTGATAGTAGTTCACTATTTGAGCTTTTGAGATGATGACTAGCTTCTCCCAGGAGTAAAAATAATACCTCTTTGCTATGGATACGCATCATACCAACTACCTGAAACTAAAAATGTAAGAGCAAAAAAAGAAAAAGATGGGACAATTGACCTAAGACACAATCCCTCAACAAGAAAACAAACATGAACAAAAGTCTACAGAAAGAATAAATCAGAGCCACCCTATCACTGTATAACCCTCCACCATTAAGCCTCATCCTGCCCAATTTCAATATGGGGAGAGGATGAGGTTGGTTGGTCAGTGTGGTAGAGTTCTCAAACACTCACATCATCATTCCAAAGATGAAGAAAAGATGAAGGAAAGATGAAGTTGTGACATCTGTGATGTCACAACTAGAGTTATGCTTGTGATGTCATCAGCACTGTATATATGTACAAACTTCTACCCTCCTGTCATTGCTTGCTGCACTACTGATGAGTTCAGACCTACGCAAAGAGCTTTCAGAGTCGAACGGTGAGATTGTTTTTCAAGACTGATTTGAACAAGTATTGCTTTGTCCAAACATGTCATATGAAAGGCCACAGCACTTCAACGGTGGGATGAGACCCCAGCTGAGGGATTGGAGAGCTGGACAACATCAGCCTCCTATTGAGCTCCAGAGACTTGGCTCTCTTTTGGAAATTCAGAGAGCAAGACGGTTAGAGGAGAACCAAAAGGTAGCCTACATCCAAAGAGAACTGGACAATACAAAAGCCGAATTACAAAGGCAGATAAGACTCAAGGAGATGAAGAGACAACTACCAACAGCAGAGGAGTTTTCCAACTCAGAGTCTCTCAGTCCTGCTGTTATCACTTCACAGGTGCACAGTGATATAAAACACAAGCAGAAAATGCTGCTGCAGCAGGAATTGGAGCAATTGAAGGCAGCTCACATTGCCAGCAAGGGAGCATTTATGTCACAAATCCGGGCAGAAAAAGAAAAAAATGACGCCCTTTGACAAGAGCTGGACCAAGTGAAGACTCACTACGAGGAGCTTCAAACAAAATATGAAGTTGCAGGTGTGGGGACCCTGCAGGTAGACATGCAACTATTCTATGAGGAGAAAATCAGGCGCCAGCAAAACCTCAATGAAAACTTGAGAACCGAGAAGGACAATCTTCAAGAACAAATGTCCAAGGAGATCCCCTGCCTGCAGGAAACGGAGAAACATCTGCAGAGGGAGCTGGAGAAGATTAAGGTTTCATACCAAGAACTAAACTGATGGTATGAAGCAGATGTTTCTGCACTGAGACAGAAAGCAGAACGTCATCAGTATGAGGTGAATTGTGATAAAGAAGCTAATTTGGAAAGAGCAAAGTATGACCGTCATCTCATCAACATACTCAGATCAGAAAGGAACAATCTGTGTCAGAGTGTAGAACAAGAGTTCACTTTCCTGCAGCAGCAATCTGCAGAGACAATTCAACATCTCCAAAGTGAACTGGAGCAACTAAAGTTTCTAATCAAGAACTTAAAACTAGATATGAAGGAGATGTTTCTGCTCTCCATAAACAACTCACTGCCTTCCAACAAATGTACTCCACCTGTGAGGTTGATTACAAAACGGAGCTGGAAAATCTGAAGACGGAGCTCCAAGACAGAGAAGAAGTAGGAGCTCCAAGAAGGAAAGTGGCCAGGGGTCAAGAAAGAAATGGGAAACAAGACACTACCCCTGAAAATAACATCTCTGACCCTGAATCCATGGATGTGGACCATCTCTTAGAGGAAAACCTGTCAGAGGATATTGAGGTACATGATGCATCTCCTGAGAAGCTGAAGAGAAGAACCTGAACCAGTGGAGACAGTCTCCTGTGGAAAATGATACAACACACTTTGAAACTCAAGAAAGAAAAAAAAAAGGAAGAGAAGCAAGAAAACCTCCAAAACAAGCACCTAGCAAAAAGTGTCCCGGTCAGAATCATTTGAAATTACGTCTCATATTTTGGACCCAAAAAAATGTCTGTTGGTTTTCTCCTGGTCCTCCGGTTCCAATCAAATGTCCAAAATCATGTAAATTAGGGTGATTGACCAATGCAAACTGTCCTCTACACAGGTAATATTAATTTCTAGAACATTTAGTTTGCAAGCGGTTCACACTGGAGAAACAAAGAGGACCAGAAAGCTGCTCTTTTGGGGCATGCTGTGGTGGCGTAGGGAACAGCGAGACCCAAAATTTGAGGCCTCGACGCGGCCGTCGCGGGTTCAACTCCCGGACCCGACAATATTTGCCGCATGTCGTCCCCCCTCTCCTTACCCACTTCCAGTCAGCCAAATGTCGGATAAGGGACACTGGAGCCCGCAAAAATCCCCCTGGAGGGAAAAAAATAAAAGCACCTCTTTCTGTGGACGTTTGTGTCGTGGAGTATTTTGTTTCATGGGTTTAGTTTTCTGTCAGATGTCAGGTTTTACTTGTCTATTTGGATCTAGGTTAGCATTTCTCAATAGGGGCGGTATCAGTTTAGACTTTGAGAAACTTGTTAAAAACTGTATTGTGAAACATTAAAACATGCCTGGCTGCAACCGTATCAATGGTTGCTCTCCTTCTCTTCAGTGTTTGTTAGCTTCTCCTGCTACTGGTAGCTTCACTGCATCAGTTCAGCGTTACACCGGCTCAGGCACGTGTCCCTTTTATCCAAACGTCTACAGAAAGAATCAATCAGAGCCACCCTAACACTTATAACCCTCCACCATTAAGCCTCATCCTGCCCAATTTCAATATGGGGAGAGGTTGAGGTTGGTTGGTCAGTGTGGTAGAGTTCTCAAACACTCGCACATTCATTCCAAAGATGAAGGAAAACTCTGATGTCACAACTAGAGTTATGCTTGTGATGTCATCAGCACTGTATAAATGTACAAACGTCTACCTTCTTGTCATTGCTTGCTGCACTACTGATGAGTTCAGACCTATGCAAAGCGCTTTCAGAGTCGAACAGTGAGATTGTTTTTCAAGACTGATTTGAACAAGTATTGCTTTGTCCAAACATGTCATATGAAAGGCCACAGCACTTCAACGGTGGGATGAGACCCCAGCTGTGGGATTGGAGAGCTGGACAACATCAACCTCCCATTGAGTTCCAGACAGAGCTCCAGAGACTTGGCTCTCTTTTGGAAATTCAGAGAGCAAGATGGTTGGAGGAGAACCAAAAGGTAGCCTACATCCAAAGAGAACTGGACAATACAAAAGCCGAATTACAAAGGCAGATAAGACTCAAGGAGATGAAGAGACAACTACCAACAGCAGAGGAGTTTTCCAACTCAGAGTCTCTCAGTCCTGCTGTTATCACTTCACAGGTGCACAGTGATATAAAACACAAGCAGAAAATGCTGCTGCAGCAGGAATTGGAGCAATTGAAGGCAGCTCACATTGCCAGCAAGGAAGCATTTATGTCACAAATCTGGGCAGAAAATAAAAAAAAAATGACGTCCTTTGACAAGAGCTGGACCAAGTGAAGACTCACGACGAGGAGCTTCAATCAAAATATGAAGCTGCAGGTGTGGGGACCTGTAGGTAGACATGCAGCTATTCTATGAGGAGAAAATCAGGCACCAGAAAAACCTCAATGAAAACTTGAGAGCCGAGAAGGACAATCTCCAAGAACAAATGTCCAAGGAGATCACCTGCCTGCAGGAAACGGAGAAACGTCTGCAGAGGGAGCTGGAGCAGATTAAGGTTTCACACCAAGAACTAAACTGGAGGTATGAAGCAGATGTTTCTGCACTGAGACAGAAAGCAGAACGTCATCAGTATGAGGTGAACTGTGAAAAGAAGTTAATTTGGAAAGAGAAAAGTATGACCATCATCTCATCAACACACTCAGATCAGAAAGGAACAATCTGCGTCAGAGAGTAGAACAAGAGTTCACTTTCCTGCAGCAGCAATCTGCAGAGACAATTCAACATCTCCAAAGTGAACTGGAGCAACTAAAGTTTCTAATCAAGAACTTAAAACAAGATATGAAGGAGATGTTTCTGCTGTTCCCCTCAAGTTTCCAAAATCATGTTAATTAGGGTGATTGACCAATGCAAATTGTCCTCAGGAAAGGTAGTATTTAATTTCTAGAACATTTAATTTGCAAATGGTTCAGACTGGAGAAACAAAAAAAGTAATTTTCAGTGAGAAAAGCAAGAAGCTTGTTTTAGAGGACCAGACAGCTCCTCTTAATGTGGACGTTTGTGTCATGATGTCAGTGTTGTGGAGTTATTGTTTCATGGGTTCATCCTCCATGTCCCCTAGGGGGCGCCATAAAAAACACCTCGGCCTAGCGCTATAATCTTATATTGAAAAACAAGTGTTTTTCAAAATTGGTGTACTTCCACTAAGCAAATTTATTTATATGTCAAATTGTGCAATCATATGGCCAATAGAAAGCTCTTTGACTGTGTGAAAGTAATATTATTATTATCTGGGTTGTGCTTGCTTCTGTCGAAGCAGTACAAATGTATCGTACATACTTAGGGCAACTGTGGCTGTATGGTAGAGTAGTCGTCTTGTGATCGGAAGGTTGTAGGTTCGATTCTAGCTTCCTCCTGCCACATGTCAATGTTCCCCTGGGCAAGGCACTTGCCTACAGATCTGAGTAGGGGTGTGTTTGTGAGTGCGACTGGGTGAATGTGACTCTGGTGCAGGGGTCTCAAACTCCAGTCCTTAAGGGCCACTGTCCTGCAGTTTTTAGATGTGCCACAGGCACAAAACGCTGGAATGAAATTGCTTAATTACCTCCTCCTTGTGTAGATCAGTTCTCCAGAGTCTTAATGACCTAATTATTCTATTCAGGTGTGGCACAGCAGAGGCACATCTAAAAGTTGCAGAACACAGGCCCTCGAGGACTGGAGTTTGAGACCCCTGCGCTAGTGTAAAAATGACTGGAAAAGCGCTATATAAGTTCAGTCCATTTACTTCATCTCTAAAGTACTATCCTTGTACTTTACAGCAGCAGGATGATAATGCCTGAGCATTATTTACTGAAAACATTTTTATTTGTTTGTTTGTCTTTCATCACGTCTAATGTTTCGGATCATCCAGCTGATCTTAGCATAAGACAAAAGTGTAACTACGCAAGAAGTCATCAAATTACTTCTTGCGTAGTTATGCATGACATAACTACGCATCAAATAATGGTAGAGAGGCCAGACTACCAAAGTTATCCCAACTTTGCAATCGACTGCAGGACAACATCTAAAGCACTGCAGGCCTCTCCTGTATCAGTGACAGTCAGTGTTCATGATTCAACAACAAGAAGGAGACGTGGCAACGACTGGATCTGTGGGAGGGGTTCTATGGCCAAAACCAGACGGATCGAAAATAACGCAGCAAGTTTCACATTTACAAAAAGACATCTTGGTGATTCCTAAGACTTTTGACAAAATACTTTTGTGGACTGGGGAGATGGCATATCAACTAGTGCCTCGATACATGTTATAAAATGATCACGGCATTCCACAGAGATGAAACAGGATACTTACAGTTAAACATGGTGTTGGAAGTGAGACGGGGTGGAGCTTCGTTGACTCTTTGGGATCTGGACTATTTGATGTAACTGGAGGAACTACAACTTCTGTTCTCTGGCAGAAAAGCCTGAAGGAGAATGTAGCGTTGCCAGTTTGTGACCTCAAGATCAAACAGACTTGAGGTATGTAGTAGGACAGCCAGACAGATAGTTATAGGTTTAGAAGCAAAAGACTTATTTTCATTTTATTTTGCAAGGTTCTCTTGTTACGTAGGTTATTGTTGTATGATATTTTAATGTTTGAGTGAATCAAAAAAGCAAAACCAGTAAAACAGGGTAAATGTTTTTTACATCCTGTATATTTAAGTGGCACATAAACTCTGGTTAAAAAAAACTCAAGTTCTCTGTTGTACTTCTTACTTGTATTTTTAAAGTACAGCTGATCAATTGTTCTCCAGGACTTCTAAGGGTCTTGGAAACTGTGTTTTTACCTCAGCTCCAGTGGAGTCATTTCAAATCTCATGTCTGACAGATTGTTGGAAATGATTTTTTTTCATTGTTAAGCCAGAAAACTCTAACCATTAAGATATTCCAGGAAAAAAAAAGACCTCAAGCTCCGGTGTTGTGTCTACACACACAGATAGTTTAGCATTGTATTCTCAGTGTAATTAGAAAATCAGACTTTAGCTCCATCGAGATAAATCCCAAAATGATGTCAGCTGAAAACTTGGCATTCAGCATTACGGTTGAGGCGTCTCTCTGTCCTTTGTCAGTTCTTTGCTCTACCTTTCTCCCCCTTTTACTTAAAGAAACAACTCTCAGATCCTGTTCATCTGCTGGGGAGACTGTTGTAGGTCTGACACTTCTCCTTTTGTCCTCCAATTGTCCACTTTCAGCACTTTTTAAGCACAACATGCACAGTATGCTTGTCATAGGTACTGGACAAAAACTAAGTTAAAAGAGAACCCAAGGAGCTTCAGGAAGCCTGCAGAAAGATGAATTCTGTTTTGAGATATTGCAAAAAAAAAAAAAAAGCTGAACTGCTCAGAAGGAAAATATGCATTATGATTATTTTTTTAATTACCGTGCAGCACTTATTTACTGTTTCCTCTTATTACGTCAAATGTCTACAACCAGACAGTTGTTAGTTTATTTTAAAAGTGAAACCACAAATGTGCATTAGTAGCAAAATAAAGAAGAACAAAGTTAGTTTGTTCCATGCTACAAAAATAAACTGCATGCGAGTGTGCCCTGATTAACGCGTCGCATGCAGCATTGTCTTTAAATGTGGAGATAAGATCTGCAGCGCGTCAGAGGTTTAATGTGGTTCAGTTCTGCAGAGAAGGCCATACACTCTCACAATGACAGATCTCTGCTCTGCGCTTCATGGTTTAGTTTAGTCAGCCCCTCCGCAACATTGTGATTGAAATAGCTGCAGCCTAAAATGACTGATTTTGTGGCATATTTTTCACAAAGTTATGGTCGCAGTTGCAACTGTTTTACGCTTTTTCTTTGCCATAACCTCGTCTTGTGAAAAACTTTAAATTCCTGCACAGAACTTTCCCTAAAAAGATAGGATCTGAACGTGATTAATATTTAAAGGAAGAAAAAGAAATTCCTCATCCCAGCAGCTACATTTGTTTTGTTCTTGAAACTAATCAAATCGTGTCCTGAGGAGTTGTCAAACTGCAAAAAAAGAATTTCATCTCGGTCATTCGAGTTTACATGAAGCGTAATATAAACAAATCCAACCGAACATCTCACAATGGTTTTTGCAAAAAAATAAAAGTAAAATAAAAATAAGTTCAATGTTATCACTTAGCTTCACACATGCTTACGCCTTGCAGGTTCGGTTGTCAAGAGGCATTGTGAAACAGGAAGTCAGATTGTTAGGGGTCTTAGAGGATTGGTCAGAATTTGGCCGAGTTTCAGTGGTTGGTCAGATTTGTGGAAAGGACACGCCCGAATGGTTGCCACAGAGATTTAAGGATTTCTCAAATATGAATGAATGAATTGAAAAAACATTTTGGGTTTGTGTTTAATGAGGGAGTAACTTTATAATGTGATATAAAGCAAAAAAATAAATAAAAAAAAAAAGAGTAGATTTTTGCATCTACCTTCAGAACTTGGGCCTTCAGAACTTAAAAAAGTTCTGAAGGTCCAATCCTTGCTAGTAAGGTGTACCTGATAAATTGGCCGGTGAGAGTGTTTTTGGGAACTAGATAGACCCAGGCTGGCCTTTATAACAAAATCAGAAGCTAATAAGAATACTTAATTTAAGCTAAATCTTTTACATTTTAACACAGATGTCCTGAAATCCATATTTTTAAGTTTAGTAAGCCTGGAAATAACAGCTGCTGTTTCTCTCTTCCATTAACTATTCCTAATCTTAAATCCATTTTAAGGATTTTTCTCAGGTTCTTTTTCCATCTATAATAATTTAAAATCCCTTTCTGTGGTTCACAGAGAGGCACCAGGAGAGAAGATTCAAGATCACAGTGAGAACCGAGGAGAGGAGTCCCAGCTAGAGAGGAGGATGGAAATCCCACCTGGACGCTCAAACCGACGAGTAGTTACCAATTTCCTCCCACACGGAGGCAGCGTGGCGAGATGCAAACCCAGCACTGACTTCACCAAACATCCTCAGTGCTGTGCCGCGGAAAGGAACGGCTTATTTGCATATTGTTTTATTTCATCAGCGTGACGCCTAGCCAGCTTCCACTCCCTTTTAGATCAGTTTTTTTGTGCGTGTGGGTGTGTGTGTGTGTGTGTACAGAACATGACCAAAATATCACATGTGCAACCAAATATACAGTTTCATTGAGAGGTTGTAACTTCGCAAATACAGGTTGCAACGATATGGTACGACTTAATATTTGTCACCTACAGAAAATAGTAATCTGTGGGTTTGTCAGCAGAAGTGACAAACCCACAGTCAGTTGATTAAGTATTATAACAGGTTATTTTTATGTTGCGTGTGTGCGCCTGTCTCTCTCTTTCTGGGTGTTCCTTTTTATCCTCTGAACATGCTAAACCAACTTAAACAGCTCTCGACTCACATAATCTGAAAAACGAGCAGCTCATGCCCAGACCTACAGAAATGAATTAGTGTCATGTGTTGTATCGTGTTAAATATGTGGTCGGAATAAAAGCGGAACAGTTTTCTGTTATGACGATGACTGTTTTGCCTTGTTATGCTTTGTGATAATAAATATACATCATTCGAGCTTCTAGCATTAAACCATCCTGCAGGAACAGTACTTAATCAGAAGCTTCTGCAGATTTGTTGCAATGCTGACTGCTACAGGATCACAGCGTCACCATCCGCAACGAGTCTCTGAAGATACTCTGATGAAATGAGTTACGGCAACGTTCAATTTCCCCCTGGGGTGGATATTGAATTTTGAACTGAAATGGGAGGAAAGAAAGAGTAAGAAAACATTGCAAACAACAAAATAAAACAGATTAAGTTGAAAACACAATAATGAAAATTGTTAACTTTTAAGTTAAATTAAAAAAAATTAACAATTTAAAATCAATCATATTTGGGTTCTAAATGTCACTATTTTATTTCATCAGGCCTATGAAGAAAATGGCCTGATGAATGAGATCACTCAACATTTTACCTCATCCAATGCACTGAACCTTAAACAGGAGGAAATAACTCACTATGACTTGGCAAAAGTGAACTATAAATGTTCATACTTAAATTACATAAGAATTTAAAGTATTTAAACACCATATCTAGTGTGCAAGCAGTCCACCATCTGCTTGGGAAGAGGCCATATTTATTCCTGTTTCTAAATTCGGGGACAAAATCAGCATACAGAAGCACGAAACAGAAAATTTACCAAACCAAAGACCAAACACCCCAGGACTGAGATCTAAATTGTGTAATAAATATCTCATGGGGTTTTATTTGGGAAAAAAATGATTCACACTAAGTCCCTGATTCCTTCCCAACTAGTTATGCAACAGTTTTACCTCCTTGTTCACTTGTTCAGCTGCTTTTTACTCTCACTTTTGTTTTTTTTTTATTGTTTTTGTTTTGATGACTTTCAAGCTGAATCTTAAATGAGACTCAAACATAGCCATTTACCACAATCTGCGAAGATTGTGGTAAATGGAGAAAACAGGAGTGATTACAAAAAGAAGGGTTTTTTTCTACTCTGGGTCCCTCTGTTCTCATTAACATCTTAACTTCTGCCACAACTCTTCAAAACCATGCTACTCTGCAACCTGTGCTTAGAAGATTCTGCCATAAACTGAGTGGTATTGTCCATTTTACCTTGTATTTCTAAGGTGCTGAAAAAAAGTTCAACCTGGAAAACTCATTCAGAGAGAAAGTAGCTATTAGAAAGTTTATTTGACAAATAATAACAATAATCTTTGGCACTTGGACCAACGGGTGCCAAAGGGGTGTGAGTGCCCTTTGGCACTCAACAATCATTGAGTGGCAAAGTGCCAAATCATTGTTGAAGCTCAACAATCGTTTGTTGAGCTTCAAGTGGGTCGAAGCTCAACAAGGAGCAGGTGTAGAGAGGATGCTGGACTTAATGAATGAAGCGAAGCCTGATGTTTGGAGGAGACGAGGAGAAGACCGATACTAATACGCTGTGAAGGAGGAGCATGATGAGGTGAATGGCTGGCCTTCATGAAGACTAGTGCTTCATGAAGGCTTCATTTGTTTTTACACAGCTACAGTCATTCCTGGAGGAGCTCAAATTCCAACCTGGATGTATTGTAAATCACTGCAAAGTCTGTTGTACTTAGAGTTTTTACTGGCGTTGTTTTTGTAGCAGATTCTGGTGATCCAGGTTTTGTTGGATCTAACCATTGATCATGACGTTGAGCGTCATGTCGAGGTCGCAGCAGTGGGTTGGCATCGCAGGCTCTGCTCTCGTCTGGTTTCTGTCCCACCTCACTGACAGGCCTTTGTGCTAGTTTCTGTCGTTTCAGCTCAATCCACATAGCGGTGTACCACAGGGCTTCATTTTTGGACCATTGCTTTTTTCATTTTACCAGCTGCCATTATGAGCTATTTAAAAAAACATACACACACAAGATATCTCTTTTCAACATTATGCAGATGATTGTCATGTCAATTTCCCCCTTGAAAAGCAGATCATACTCTGTTAAGCCCCTCACAGAAACTGGTTGTCACAGACGTCTGCAAACTCTATCTGCAAACCTTCATCTATATTTAGTGATTTAAATGGTTTTTTCTTTCTTTTGTTTTTACATTTAAATGTTCAGGCTAGCAGCTGACTTGGAGTGCAGTTTCGTAGAATCAGAAATTTTCCGACACATCTGTAAAGGATAACCTTATATGTTCACTTGCTACAGAGTAGCGGCGTCAATCACTTGCACTCGTTCAAAAATAATCTCATTCACGGTGCAAAGTTAAAACTGTGTTTGAGATAATGAGCTGTAGTAGAAAAAAACATTCTACTTGGATTAAGAGGGGTTCTTCCCCTCATATGTTTTCAGTAACTAAAAACAAAAAATAGCATGTCTTTATAATACATGCAACTGCTAAGATGGGAAAATTAAAAAATGGTAAAAAATAATTTCTAAACTAGAAGACGAAAACTTCCAATAAGCAGGAGCTGCTGACTAACAGTATCCTACCTGCTGTCTTAGAGATCAGTAAAAACCCAGATCTCTTCCCTTTTTGACAGTAAATACTTATGAAAACTTACAACCCTATAAACATTGCATTAATTTTAAATAATAACATATCCAATAAGGACCAATGAATTTATTAGTCAAAAGGTATGTTAGCTAGTTTTTGGTATTTATTTATTTATTTGCTTATTTGTTTTGGCCTGTCTAATTGTAGAGGTATAGAAGACTAAGGAGTAATAATACTTTGACCTTTTTGAATTCTGCACCTAGACAAATTCACAAAAAATCAAACTATAATGGAAAAACCCAAAACTATTATAATCATGCTCTTAATGAATAGTAATTAAATCAGCTTCCTTCCATGTTAGTTTAGTATTGTCAGGATCTGCTTTATTTGGCAAGTGTTCATACACAGACAAGACACTTTACAATGATTGTAAGGGTTATTTTTATAAATATGTAAAATAAATGTTTTTACAGAAGAGCCAGACATAGTTTAATTAGTGCAAACATGCATTGTATCAATCTGAGAGACAACCTGGAGGAAACTGTGCCTGTGGCGGCTGGTTTTTCCTAATATAATCCGTCCAGTTTCTGGCTGGTAGCATTACATTTAACCCACTTCTTGCCTGAAACTGACTGCTGATCTATCAGGAAACTCTTAGCTGCAGGGCGGAGAAACGAGATGCAGTCTGGCTTTGACGGTCACACATTTTGCAACACATGGCAGCTTGTTTTCACAGAATAACACTGTGTGGCCAGCCAATGGTGAACTTTACTGCACAAGTTATTGAGTGAGTTATTCCATTTCAATAATGGTGCTAACTCGGTCGCTTCTGCTTTTCAGTTGTTCAGACATGGTCATAAAACAGAAACATCCTCCTGCTGAAAGCTTCTGTCGCTTCTTGGTGAGACCCTGAAAACTGTCCGGATCAGAGTACATTTCAGCTTCCCCACTTCTTCTTTTCCATTTCTGACAGAATTATCTTGTATTAAATCCAAAATAAGCAGGCCAAGCAGGCAAAGTGACGGGCGTTACCTGTTGGGAACTAAAACATTGGGGTAGCTTTCCCGGCATTGATCGCCACTTGGCTATTTTTACAACAAAAAGCCCTCCATAATGTTTTTTTTTTAGAAAAAAAAAATGTGAAAAAAGAGAAAGGCATGTTCCTCTTCCTCTTTTTAATTTTCAGAATGCACATATTTTGCAAGCGTTAAGTTTCCATCCACCACTTTGGTGGCTTGTGTTAATACGGGTGGAAGAGGTGACGAAAACTTTGCTATGGCAGAAGAATGCCAATTGGTTGATTTCATTCCAAATTTAAAGAATATATTTTGTCAGCACAGAAAATACGACAAAATATGCACTGCAAGTTATTTTTACAGTGGAAGATACTGTCAGTGAGTTTCTATCCATTAGTACAGTAATTATTTTAATGTTCTGTGGCTTAAGTACTCCTTGACTAATCAACAACCCGAATGATCATTATATTATAGCAATCTACTGTTTTGGGTTTGTTTGTTTTTTTTACTTTTTATATATGTATATTGGACAAAAACTTTAATTGTTGTTCAGAGTGATCTAATCACTTCACTAAGGTATACATTTTCTCATTAAACTTTTCTCTTTTTTTTCTTTTTTTTAACTTTGACAGTTTACCTCCTGGTCAAACTGTATTTTTGTTTTTGTAAAATTGCTTTAAAAATTCGCAAAAAGTGAAGTTTGAATGTAGAGCATTTACGTAAAATTTTATTATTGAAAGTTGACTTTTTTTATATATGTGTTCACAGACCCCTAATGCACAATCCCTCTGTATTAGGAGGAAAAGTTTCTTATTCCAAGAAGTACAACAGACATCATGGCTAAAAAGGTCAAGGACGATGGTAAATAGAAACATTTTCACCATACAGAGCTTGTTGGGTAGCAGAGTGTTGCTTCAGAAGTTTATCTCAATGGTCAGCAGGTTATGTGCTCAAAGTGATCAATACTGTCATGAAATGCTGTGAAGAGGTGGTCAGGATGATGCTGAGGACCCGGGTTGGAATGAAAGAATAGTGTTTTAATGATAAAAATACAAATCATCAACAATTGCTAGTAATTGAGCTTTCAACTTTGATTAAGAGGCTCTAAACGTTTCCTGGTTGCTCTGGTGAAATTTCACCACATTTTCATAGCAGGAAGTGATGGATGGAAATTTTAATTATTTCAAAGCAGAAAAAAGATGTGTGCTTCCCTTTCCTCATGTATAAGAAAACCCCATCTAAATGTGGATTAATAGTTTTTTTGTAATGTTTTTTAATATGGTTTCCAACAAGATTCAGACTAAAACTGAAGCATTACTGATTAAACTTTAAAAATTATGTAGCTTTATGTTACTAAAGCTAAAGTTTAATCAGTAATACTTCTATAACAAATTTATGTCAGATCACAATTTCTTGGTTAATGTCAAGTTGTCATAACAAAGACATTTTGAATAATGTCAACTTTGTATTAAAAGTGTCATGATT
>CAEFZY010075766.1:0-35866 GCA_903066815.1 Brachyrhaphis roseni
GTTTTCGTTAAATATCTAATGTTTTCATATCTTGTCATACGGCACTACACTATCTGATGATTTTTGTCAGCAGAGAGATCCTTTCTCTTTCCCATATTGCTTGAAACCTGTGGCCTGCTTAATAATGTGGAACATCCTTCTTAAGTAGATTTCCTTTAACTGAGCTCACCAGTTAAAGGAGCTCAGTTTTAAATTAAATCACTAATTTAATTAGTGACTCATAATCACTAATTAAATTCATAATTAGTGATTCATAATCACTAATTAAATTCATAATTAGTGATTATGAATTTAATCACTAATTTCATAGTGATTAAATTCACTATGAAATTAATCATAGTGATTCAAAGAGCCCTGACACAATACCATCTATAAATTTAGTAGCACAACAACATTTTTTATCTTTATGACACTTAAATTCAATTAGCATAATAATTTGGAACACAGTGTATATTTACTGAAGAAGATGACTGAATGTTTTTGGAATGATCTAATAATATACTACTATTTTTTTATTATTATTAATTTGAATTGAACGTTTTGGGAAGTTAGGGTTAAGTCGTTAGGTAATAAATCGTGGCTGCCAGTAAGTGAACCAAACTCAGGTCAATGATTGTCCACGCTGTGGGACAGTAATATCCCTCTCTCTGATGTAAATCATCACCTTTCTGCTCCTGGTCACCACCTCCTCCTCCTCCTCCTCCTCCTCCTCCTCCTCTTCACATCTGGGCTGGCTCCTTCTCGGATGCTCGTTCACGTGAGCCGACACCGCCGAGCGCGCGCCTGCATCTTTTAAAACAGGTCCTGCCGCGAGCTGCGTGGTTCAGTTGGTTCGGAGCGGCACGCGGGTCCTCAGAGGCGTAAATTGGCTCATTCAGTAGTTTATCTGTCACCGTCACTCTGTCGTCGTGTTTGCGTCCAAGTCGGATCCACGCACATATATGGAAGAGACTCAGCGCGGTTTTATTAATTTAGCTTCTTCGCTTGGAACAAGAAGCCGGTTTCCTGTCGGTTTCCAGCTGCGGTTTGGTGTTTTTAAACCTCGCAGGACGCGGTGGTTCACCTGAAGCTCCGGAGGAAACTCTGCTCCGGTAAGATTACCAAGAATAACACGCTGTGCTTATAAATGTACCTTTTAGTTAAACAAAACTCGTAAACGATAGTTTACTCACCCAGTGTAAGCTCTTGTCTTTTAGAAAACTGTATAAATTGGAGTTTAATGCGCATGTGTAACAGCTCTTTGACTAATGCAGAAGCCTGATAGAAAACTTCCAATTTCACCCCAAGTTTGTAATTTTTTTCAAATTACTTGGTGTTCTGGGTCTTTTTAAGTTTATTTATACATCCTGACGCTTTAGCGGTTTATTCGGCTTTGAGAATTTATTATATTGAATTTAAATGATTAATTTTACCATAGCTCAAGATAATGAATTACAGATTACTGCAAATGTATTTATTTGTATAATTCAAATCTTTTTTATTTTTATTTTTTTCTTTTTACATTTTTTTGTCCTTCTGTACAGACCATGTGGGACAGAGTACAGACTACTTTTCTGCTCAGCCTCCCTACATCCACCCACTTAATAGACGACTCTGGTAGTGTTGTGAATGCCAGCTTTTTTTTTTTTTTTCCTAGCCCCCAATAAATGTCAGAAAGGGGTGTCAAGTAGAGATTAACTTCTGTTTTTCAATTTAGGATGCTGATAAATGTCTGTGACCCCTTGGGGATTCAAGATGGTTTTTTTTGGTCCATTTTAAGCTTCATTCAGAGCATAAATGTAATGTCTTAACTGTTATGACATTTGAATTAAATTTGCTATCTTGTTGACTTTCACGCCTCTGCACAGCGATGAGAGAGTCTCGCGCAGGCTTTGTTTTGATGCAAAGCTACCGGTGCGAGTACTTTTCCATGTTGGTGAGCCGTCTGCAACACCATACATGTTTGTTTTGGGTCTGTGTACAGGGCTGTGGGTCAGCTTGCATCTCCTTTTGTGACTTGACGCAGTTTCAGAAACATTTCTATTGTCTGCAGGAGAAATATTTTTGGGGGGAGGTGGACGGGGAATGCAAGGCTGTTTCCTGCACAGGGGGTTTTACTAACAATGGTCACCTCCTCAAAATCCGCTGGTGGTTCTCTCTGAGATTCTCTCCTGAGGACGAAGCTCGGATGTTAAAAGAATGGCCCAAAAAGAAACAGACAGAGAGGGAACAAGTAAGGAAAACAATGGGAGACCAGGCAGGTCCAATGGGACTAAAGTGAGGAAAGCAAAGGGAGGTTAGTTATGGTTGCATAACGCTAGAGTGTGAAATGTCTCGGAAGTTTTCAAGTTAAAATTAAATTTAATTAAACAGAAGTATGAACTTGTTACTTTCGATTCTTCTAAAGTAACCTTCCATTTATTTTTGGCCTGTTTCCAGCCCAATCAATGAGTTTGCTGGTCTGGAACCCAAACTAACCAGTCAGAAAATATTTAATGAGTGTTTACAATAGATAAATATTTGACTCTGAGCGCGTCACATTTGCGACCAATCCTGTTCCGTGGCCTTTAACTGCAAGCTGTACTGACTTGCAGTTTTTTTTCTTCCTTCGAAGAAATGAGTGTGACAACCATGTCCTGTACCTTTCGTTCCCAAGCTTCTGTTTCATTTTATGTAACAGTTTTGTCGTCTTGTCGGTTAAAATCTTTTCTTTTGCTTTTTTCCAGATAAAAACATCTACATCTATCGAAGAAAGTTTGATGATTGGAAAAAAGTCAGAAGAAGACAAGCTCAACTCGAGCAGTTACGCATTACCCAAAGCTTCTTCCAAACCCAACGTGAGCGCCATGGCTCTCGGTAGTTTGAACCTCATGCAGACCCTCAAAAACTCCCCGGCTGCCTTCCGACGCCGCTTCCGCCGGGACCGGACGGAGCTGCTCTCCCACGGCGACCCTCTGTTCAAAGTCCACTACCTGGGCACGGTGAAGATCTTCTCTCTTGACCGAGAGCAAGCCCAGGAGGCCATCTCACACCTGATGGAAGGTATCGCAAATGGGAAGAAGCTGGGCAAAGATCACGCTCTGGTCGTGCGGCCGAGATACGTAGAGGTCAAGGAGCTGAGCACGGGGCGCCAGCTGACCAAGACGTACCTGCAGGACATTGCGTACTGCGCCGCCGACGCCGGCCGACCCAACGTCTTCCTGTACATCTGCAAGCATCAGGGCCAGCAGCTGCAGTGCCGGGTGTTCTGGTGCAGCCGAGCGGAACGAGCGCGCGACATGACGGCCTGCCTGGCGCTCTCCTTCCAGCGGGCGCTGAACGACTGGCAGGACGGCTCGGCCTCTCTGCCGCCGGGAGATGCGAAGGTCAAACGTTTGGAGGAGTCTTGTAACTCTGCATCCAACGCCAAGAGCTCAACGCTGCCGGCTGGGCTGGGAAAAGGTGAGGAGACGGGAAAACCGTAGCAACCAACAGCGTCGCTACGTCAAGAATTTGTTGCCCTAACCTAGTTAGTATTAAAAAAAGCAAATTTATACCTCAAAATCAAACCATCTATGCCATTTATCTCCTCCTCAGTTCGCTGGAAGAGAACGGGCTCTGCGTCCCGAGGCCCCATCAAAGGCATCACCAGGAGAGGATCGGCCACTGACAGCTGGAGCTGAACCTCTGATTGGACGAAGGTTCTACGTTGACCTGCTGACGACTTTAAGGGTGGACGCACTGCAAGAGGGAAGGAAGGAAGGAAATTTGGGAGGGACTGACTTACAAGGCGAAGAGGCTCAAGCTGCCAACTTGATCCATATTTGGTGACATAATGACTGCTTGTAAGGGTGTTGTCATCATAACTGACGAGTGTTTGGAGTTAAATGTTAATGACGTGAGATGGAACCGAGGGTGGGCTTGCAACAGGCTGCTTTAGGACTAGGCTGGGTCCTGAGCAGCCAGAGTGTGTGATGTTGAATGCGAGATAGATGCTGGCTGAATGATCCATCAGCAAACCTGGGGGTAAAAAGACAGAGGTGGGATGTTTTAATGTTTAACAGGCAACTTGTAGCAGGTCATGTTTTATATTCATGGTGGCATTTACACGTTTGCTGCTCTGTTAAACAGATATTTAGGATTCAGAGGGAAGAATGCTGGCACATCAAGTGAAGTAAAACTGTCTGTACTGTTCATAAAGGTTGTTCCTGTTACTTTCAGAGCACTTTCTATGCTGTCCTGTCAATTAACCTCCTACAGAAACCCCAAGTGTTTTCGGCTCATTACGAGGACTTCAGTTTCTATGAACTGCATGACAGGTCTGGTAACTGCGCCATCACCAAGTTACTTGCAAATCATCTTCATTGGCTACAAACTGCACATAAAAAGAAACGTCCGTGAATTTGCACGTACGTCGTAAAGCTCCCCGTGGCACTAGCTTGGCATCCAAACACCAGAGGACATTGTGTTCCCATGTGGAGCCTTGGTGAGGAAGGCACAGTCATGCACCTGCATTCCACGCCAGGAGAAATCTGAGATCGGGAATCGTCTCAAAAAGCCTCAAATTCTTCATGTCCGGCCATAACTGTGCCTCTCCAGGAGCTGCATACTTTTATTTAATCTTTATTTTTTGTGTGTGCTGCAGTGTATAACGTACTCCTCATGATGATTTATGTGTTAGGTTTACAATTGAGACTTGAGGATAAATGGTATGCCTTTAGCCTACCATCATGTTCTCATTTTTATTATGCCTAAGCTAAGCTATAAACTTGGACTTAAGTTTTTTTTTGTTGTTTGTTTTCTTTTTTTTATGTGCCACTGTTTTTAAAGTGAATGTTAGGATTTTATGTTCAGTGATTCTTACTAAAGGCACAGCTCTATCTGAAAGAAAATATCTGTGCCTGCTTTAAGATGTATTTTATCGTTGTGCTGTACATATTTATCTAAATATGTATTTTATGGAATATTAAAAGTTTTTATACTGACTTTGTATGTGCATATTTCTTTTACGTTTCAGTAACTCATATAAAACCAAACTGCACCCTGGGTATGTTTGCTTCCAAACTTATGTTTTGAGAGCTATATTTAGCTTAACGCAAACAAACCTTGTTCTCTGTGTTTATGAAGAAGGAGGGGGATTGAAGAGTTTTGGAAATGTTAGGGCAGGTCTATTAAAAGGGTCCTGGGATTCGTAATCTGTCATGCGAGTCATTTCTCAATGTTGCTTCTCTGTTTCAACTTGTCTCTTTTCACGTGAGTTCCTTCCCACTGCAGATGCAGCTTGACTGGGAATAACCCCACCAAAAGATATGGATGAAATAACAGTAGCATAAACTCAAATTAAGACTTGGATCAAACCATGAATGAGCTGGAAAGAGATCCTCACTGTTTAACCTTGATTTTAGAAGTTTTAAATCAGATTTTAGACAAATCTAAAACCAGAGGGGCACAATTGCTTTTTAACCAGAAAAATAACACTGAACACTTGATAATGAAGCCATCATTTTAAAGATTTATTACAACAAATCTAAGTGATAAGACAGAATAAACGTACACTAATTGCTCATAGTGACATAAGACAAACATTTTAGTCAGGCTATCTGCACAGGTAACTAGCTAACTGCAGTTTAAAAATGTTATCTTAAAAAGCATGATACACCACGACTATTTAGTTATACAGTTGGAGAAGGACTTCAAACCATCAGAACTGTATGATGGAAAATGCTTGAAGTTTTGGAACCGTAACCTTTAAAATCTGGTATAGCTTGATAGGAGTAACCTGCCAAATTCCAGTTTAAACTATTAAGGAATTGAGAACATCGAATCCAATAAAAAATTAAATATACTAAGGGTGCACCGATTTATTGGCACTGATTTTCTTATTGGTAATCAGCCGATACATACATGTGAAGCAGATCTTATCTACCTCAGCAAAGGTCTAAAAATAAACCACTGTCCACTTTTGCTCTGCTGTGAGAGACGTTTGACTGATAAACCGACTCACCAGGTCATGTCGGCACTTTTGCAGTTAACAATAGTGAAATTTCAGACAAAAAAAAAATGGTATCAGACAAAATCGGAATCAGTAAGTCAAGCTTTTTAAAGATCGGTAACTGGCGATCGACCGGTAAACTGCAGTCGGTGCACCGCTAAACATCACTGAATAAAAGCCACTTGTTGCACAGAAGGGATTTCATCTTGAAGAGTCCTGCCTTGTGGAGCCACTGGGCTTTTCAGCGCTCTCTCTGAGTCGCTGTAGCTCCAGCAGGGCTTGGAAATGCAGACGCCTCAGGGGCTTCACTTCCTCTACCACTGAAAAGAGAAATTCATATAATCAAAAACAAAACTGGACCTTTTCCAGTAGTTTTAATATGTCATATTCAGAAGCCAGAAAAACAACAAAGAAAAACAGATTTGATCTTTCCAATGTTTCTGAAGTTGGTACATAATTTTAAAATAAATGTGGACTTTTGTGACACAAAAACATCCCTATAAGTCACATCCTCTAAACAGAAAGGCCATACCATATATGGACATGACGCCTGCACCGTTTGGAAATCTCTCACAAAATCACAGAACAGATTGTTTTCTTGATAGAAACCAATCTGTTTAGTTACAAAGATAATGTGTGCAGAAAGTGCAGGTGAGCTCAAAGGAAGTAAACATATATAGGAAGGATAGATTTCTCCCCATGAACCAGTTTCTCTCTGCTGGAACCAACTTTTGTACCCAGGTTATGTTAACTTGGATTAAAGGGAAGAAACAAGCTAAACCTGAGGAAAGAGGACAGAGCCCAGGTAATGCTAAAGCTACACCAGATAGCTCAAGCAGGTACTCGACAACTAGATCAACAAGGCAGCTGTAATTGTTTGTTAGCATAAAGTTGATTAGGTGAAAAAATGCTGTCATTTGCCAATAATTAACTGTGGCAGCATAGGTTTTTTTTTTCTCTGTGTCTGAGCCAAATAAGGAAAGCACATTTAACCAGAAATGCCATTTTTCAGTGATAATCGGTGTAACCATCTCATCCTGGTGTGTAGCCCTACATGTAGAATTAGGTAATAATGCCGGTCAGAACAGGAGCAGAAATTATGCTTAACTTTTTTTGCTGCCATAATTTTTGATTCTATCACAATCACTTTTTCTTCATCCACAGTAAATTATTGGTACGATGGACTAAAAGAGAAAGATTTAGATCCATAGAAAGATGGCGAGCTGTTCGGTCTCCAGTCTAATACTCTCAGACATTTTGCTGACTTCCTCCTACTTACTAAATAAATATTCCTATAAATATTCACTTTTTGGAGACTTTGCTTCTTATTTTGTTTATACAAATAATAATAATAAGAAAAAAACAATCGCGAGCCTAAACACAAATGAAAAGGAAATGATGATTAATGTCCTTAAGTGGTTTGAGACAAATACTGATTATAATGGTAAAGTCGCTAAACAGCACCACCTGCAGACTTTAATAGTAACTGTAATACCGGTAATTTGTTATGAAAAGACACCTTTGTCATAGTGCAGCTCGTCCCGATTCCCGTAAATCAGATAAGTCTCCAGGAAGCTGAGGAGGGCTCCTGTGACTAGGAAGCGGTCGTGCAGGGGAAGGGTTTTGATGTAACGCATGTCCAGGGCGAAAGGGTTGGAGGGAGAGGGAACAGTGCACAGGCACACCAGCTCACTCACAATGTCCCAGACACGAATACCTGCAGAGATAAAAACTCTTATCTCCTGAACATCATTAAAATCATTGGCTTTTAAAGAAAATATATTTTTTAACAACAACAATGAAAACAAACAAATACCTAAACTGAACTAAATAATCTCAGAAGAGATCCAGAAGCCAACCTCTTCTGGCCCAGCTCATGGAAACTCTGGTAATTATTCCCGAAGCTGTTCACTGAAACAGTAACCTCCTGCAGGTTGGATTCCTCACATGGTTTCCATACCTCTTGTCTGCCAGTCTGTGATGGACTTCAGCTTCATGGGCGTGTCCTTGACCATTGAATCCATGCCACCGATGCTGACCAGCCGCTCGTGATTGGAGCGAATCCAGGCGTACGGGCGTCCGTACTTGACGTAACCGGCCAGGAGAAACAGAGTGCAGTTCACCTCCTGTCGAAGGAGTTCAAGAGTTAATCTCACAGGAGAAACAGAGCGAAGCGTGTCAGTGTGTGTCAGCATGCACTTACTGGTACGGCTATCTCCCCCTCACTGGGAGAGGCTGGGAGAAGATGCTCCTCACCGTTTGGTTCCCTATAGGCAAGAAAAACAGATCAGCGAGTTAGTGGAGGACCGACATTCAGCATCACGTCAGACATTTGTAAAATCAAACCGGAAAAAAAAAAAAGACACCCTCTTCTGAAACTAAGCACCTAATATAAGCAGACACACACAAAGTCACATCAGTCACCTGTCGGTTTGCGTCGCCGTCCTGGAATGAGAGTTAGTCGTCTGGACGTCTGGCGGGCCGTGAGGCTCCCCGGGCAGGGGGGAGCTGCTCCTGCTGTCCAGGCTGGGAGAGCTGCTGCTGGGTGACACGCCGCTGCTGCTGGATGAGTACGACGACGCCCTGGAAACCAAGAAACCTGGGGAGCGCCAACCCTGCAAAGTTGGACAGGAGCGAGACAAAAATACACTAAATTTGAAAAGAATAGATATTTTTCATATTGTGCCACTTTAAAAACCCAAATATCAATGTATTTTATTAGAATATTTATGATAAACTAATGTAATGCATAAGTGTGAAGTTAAATGATACATGAATTTTTGGATTTTTTGACTTATAAAAATTGTGTGTGTGTGTCTAGTATTTTAGTATTGCCCTCATAAGTCACCTAAGGTTAAGGTAGAAAATACATCCACAGTTTTATTATTAGTTGAGAACTTCTTGGAAAAATCGGAAAGCAACGAGTCACTTATTTATTTAGGGCACCCAACTAAAGGGGCTGATTACAAACTGATCTTTCAAAAAGAAAGTCAGTTGTTATGTTGGGTTTATCCCAATAAACTAGATTGAAGTTTGTGATTGTAATGTGTAAAAAAAAAAAAAAAAGTAGGGCACTATAATATCTTATTGGATCCAAATAAACTGCATTGTGTCCAAATAGCAAATAAAATAAAAAATATCAAGACTGTGCTCTGCTATATAATAAACAGTTTATCCTTGAATGTGTGAGTCTGCACATCAAATGAAACTAACCAGATCCTCATTGACTACAGTCAGCAGCAGCTCCTCTTTGCCTCTTAGCCAGGGCTGGAAGTATTTAAATCCCTGCGGAATAAACAACACGACGTGTGTGTGTTTGGGGCGCATGAGCTGTTTCACATCACCTCTGAAGAAACTGTGATGATGACCAAACCTGTAACGATCCGAGTAAAGCCAAGTCATTCAAAAAGTGCTGCAGCTTCCGCTTCTGCTCCCTCTCTTTCTTCTGCTCGGACACAAATGAACATGAGGCACAAAGAAAACAACAATGCGACCCATAACACTTCCGAGTGATGCAACCAATAAGAACCCTTCCGGTCTTGTATCTTAGCAACGCATCCTCACATCTTCCTAGGGTCTCCTTTTTTTTTTTTTTTACATTTAAAAGACATCTCCTTTTACATTTACAAGATATTCCATTTAAAAATAAGACAAATAAGGCTGTGAGGAAACAGAAAACATTACGTTAGATGCGGCCACCAGCTGCGTACAAACACACTACTTACACTGGCACTGCTCATCTTATAATAAACCACAGGATTCACCTCTCTTCTAGCAGGCGCTCAACTTATGAATCACCTCGTGTCATTTTTAAAAACATATTCTGTACCATTAAGCTACAGCCTGTGTATTTTATAGCTAACTCAGCCTGAACGGAGCTCTCCCTGGGTGTTGTCTGTCAGTATCTGCTGTTGGCAGCAGTGTAATGATGAGAGTGTGACTCCTCCTAGTGGCCACCAGCGTAAACTGCAACTCCGGTTCAAAGTGAGCTCGCCTTACCAAGCTGGTAACGCAGACTTTAGTTCGCTCTGTTTACCGGAAATGTATGATTATCTTCCTGATAAGGGGATTATATCTGCATATATATTACCCTTCTAATGTAAAACGGTACTTTAACTGTTCCCTTATATACTAACAGGACGTTTATATATATATATATATATATATATATATATATATATAACAAAAAAAACATTGTAGCTGCCCACACGGACCAACCAAATACCTTCTGGAAATAGGTTTTATTGTTAGAGGAATTTGGCAAAACTAGTAAAAAGTATGTTTGAAAGAGTCCGTGCAAGGCCTTAAAGCCTAATAGGAATATGTTGAAGGCTCAGTTTGCTGCAACCACTACTAATGCGTTGCACAATCGCGGATGGAGTTATGGACAGGGACTAACTCCAAATGCTGTTTATTGTCCTTATCCAATAGGACAATGATCCCAAACACACATCAAAGTCATTAAGCTTCTGGAATTGCCCCAACCTCAGCAACATAAAACATTTGTGGACTGTGTTTAAAAGCTGAATACAATGCCAGGAAACAAACCACTTAAATGGAACCTGACCCATTTTGCCAAGAAGGGCTGTCAAATATCCAGCCAGAGATTTGCCAAGTGGCAAATGGGGACATTAATTGCAATGTTAGTAGGAGAGGGCTGGGGGGGTAGGAGGGGAGGTTATATTGCTGAAAGCAACTATCAAACTAAACGAAATATCCTAGATAACTTGAGTGAATGCAAAGCAGTTTTCCAATAACGGTTTCATTGATTAAGTGGAAAAAATTATTCAACCCGACCTGGTTCGATCTAAAAAGCAATTGCCCTTTAAACCTAATAACTGGATGTGCCAGCTTGGGGAACAACAACTTCTATCAGGTATTTGCACCAATTAGCAACGAGCGTTTCATATGGCTGTAAATGAATTTCTGACAAATGTTCTTGCAAAATTGTTCAAATTTAACCACAACAATAAAAAGTGGCTCCAACTGCACTTCACTGGAATCCTAAACCTTTAGAAATAACTCTTTCCAGACTGAGAGATCAGTGACTTTGTTTCTCATCTGTTATTTAATTTCTTTACATCAGAGTATGAAGTTTTGGTTTTGGGGATCCTTTGGTCTACTTCAGGTTGTCACGGGTTCTACGCAAGTAGTTTCTTGATTCTAGACGTTTGGCATTTAAATTGTTCCGTCTTTATTCAAAGATTTTTTTTAACAACCCATTTGGATTTAGTTTGTTTCACTAGTTGAATGAATTTACCAACATTTTTGACTTTCTCCTCTGTGAGCCGCATAAATCTGACAAGATTTATGTTTGTTGTGGAAATAAAATGAAGGAAACATTAAAGCAAGTGGAAAAGAAATAATCACTTTAATCCATCTGAGTCACAAATTCATTCTCCTGCACATCATTCTCTGTTTAGAAAACGACAATCAACACATTGTGCAAAAACTGCATTGAATCATTGAGCAGCAAAAGCATTAAATCTTCCAAAGAGCTGAGATCTTCACAGAAGATAGAAGGAGGGTCTATTTAATCGTTTCTGGAGCTGAAGTGAATGAAGAAGGTCCTGATCTCTTTGGGTGAGATGGTGACAGTGAAGTCCTGATTCCTCTTATGTTGGTCATTTTCTAAAACAGAAGGCGAGAAATATTTGTAGTTGGGAAAAACAAAAACTCTAATTTCTTTCCTTTCTCGTTTGGACCATTCCTCACTTTTCCCAGAGGTGTCTGCAGTTTTCCACCTCCACCTTTGCAGGCTTGTGATATTCCAGGTTCCTGTAAGCGAACGCTCCTCCAGGTCCCGCACTTCCCCAAAACCCTTTAAAACGTCCTGATCGCAAGAGAAGAGTCGGTCAAATACCAAAATGCAAAGAAGTTTGTGGTCGCAACATGACAAAGTGTGAATTGTTTTACATCGATACATCTACATTTTATTTGTGTTTTTTGCAACTGTACTTTTAGGTTCACTGTGGCTGGCTTGGAAAGCTCGGGGTCCTCTCCCTCCTCAAACAGATGCATGACTCTCAGCAGAACCCGATCGTAGTCCGGCTCAGAGCGCAGCTCCTTTCCTGTTTACGATTCAAACAGTAACGACAAAAAGGCATGAGAAAAACCATCTGAATATTAAGAAAATCTGCAGATGCATCATTCAGTCACAGAGAACCTGAACGCAGGTGGCTGAGGTGAAGGTCGTGGTCGGAGGTGTAGTTCCATCCTGGGATGCTGAGGCTGAGTAGGTGGAGGTTGGGAGGCAGAACAACTGGAGGCACTGGGGAGTTAAATCTGGACTCTCTGTCCTTCCAGGGCTTACCTATTAAAAAAGACAAGACAGCTTTTTAAACTCAAGCTAACAAGAACACGTTGTTTTTAATAAAACAGTTTTTTACAGCAAGTCTAAGCTTATCTGAGGTTCATTCAGGTAAGAGCGAGCCAGACATCCAGCAGACAACAGGAAGGCTAAAAGGAGTACAATAAACATTATTGCTCTGTTTTATCCTTATCAGTCGGTTTTATGAAAAACGAATGGTTTGCAAATGTTGGCAGCTTTTTTGAAGTTGTAATAGAATTTACATTCTCTAGAAAACGCACACAGAGACTGCCATTCTAACTATGCTATGCTAACTGTGCTAATATAAGATGCTAACGCCAGTGCTCCATTTTTTTAAATGAGTTAAAATCCTGATTTGCTTCTGATATGAAAAATAATGCCCTCTAAAAGCAACAAGTCTAGAGAAAATGTTCTCAATGTCAATATTTTAAGAAAATAAGATACTTTGTAATTATTAATCAATATTAAAACCCTTTATGTTTTGCAATAAAATTATTTTGAATTTTAAGACAAAATGTCTTAAAGACAAATTCAACTCAAACTCCTTCCTATGAAGATACTTACTAGGCCGGTCTATTGGCATAACAACGGGTCTGTGCTGCAGCTCTACCGCCCCCCTCTGGTACAGCTTGGATGTTGCACCCACAGAACCAAGGATCATCCAAAGGGTGGGCCTCACCACCGAGCTGTCGTTCAGCGTGAGGTTGTAGCCGAGGTTCCACTGCAAGTTGTTCCAAAGTCGGCGATGGAGCATCACCTGAGAGAAAATGAACACTTTCTAAAACACGTCTGTGACTAAAAATCACAAAGCAAGTGGCCGTTAGTGTTCTGTTGTTACCTCTAGCTGTCCGTCGGCTTGACTGGAGATGCCGTGAGCTCTGTCGCTGAGGAGCACCAGGCGGCTGATGTCGTCCTGGATGTAGGCCGTTCGGACCATGGGGAAGTAATTCTGCAGACAGGAAAATGGAGCATAATTACCACCAAACCTGAAAAAAACACACAGTTTGTCAAATATCCCACCCTTGCTAAAGTGTTATTGGTGAACTTCTTGTAGGTTCTCTTCATCATTTGGTAGCCATTGTCATCCGAGTACAGAGTCCTGTTGTTGTTGAGAGAGGAGCTGGTTCTGAGGACCACCTCTGTGTTGAAGCGCAGGGGGCCCAGAGAGTAGGTCTGCTCCAGCCTGTGGCACCAGGGCCCGGCCTCCGAATACTCTGGGACGCGAGTGGTGATCGAGTAGGCGTAGTCCTCATCACCGTCCTCTCTAGAGCGGTCATTCAGAGATGGTCGTCAACCATAGAAGGAAATGAAATCTTCTTGGTTACACCGCAAAAACACAAAGTCTGACCAAGTATTTTTGATCTAGTTTCTAGTTTTGTATCTCAGTACAAAACTAATTTTTCATCAAGAAATAGTCAGAATACTGATATCAAAAAGTACTAGCTCAACTGGCAGGATATTTAACTTGGAACTAGTACTTTCTCATCAATATTAAGCAATTATTGACCTAAAAAGCTCCTATATCTTCCTCAAAAGTTACTTGTAATTAGGTTTGTCCAGTTTCAAGTGTACTAAGACATTTACAGTAGAACCTTGGTAGGATTTTGTGTTTTAGCAGTGTACTTCCAATCTCCAGTCACCAACCTGTAGAACCGCTGCCGGATCTCGGTGAGCACCTTTCCCGGGATTATCTCCATTTCCACGGCCTTGTAGGCCCGAACAGCCGACCCGTTAGCGCTGAAGATGTAGTTATCAGAGATGGGTCCTGCTTTCACATCTCCATTGGCGTCATATTCCCAGAAGTCCTGCGTCATCATGATTCGCCTTTGCTCCTTTCTGCCGGTGAAGAAGCACAAGCCGTTTTCCCAGAGAGTCATTTTAGTTTATGTTGCACACTTAATAATTAATCAGTTTGATTTTCGCATATTCCTTTATTGTTGAAAACTATTAACAACAGACAAACGCGACAGTGAGCGCCTGCCGCTAATCAGCCGTTACTGCGTTGGCTCGCTGAGTCATAAGTGCTCACTGGTGGCGAACTGCTGTAACTACAGCTTAAAACATCTCAGTCTGAATGGAAGTGCAGCACGAACATAACTTCTATAGTCAAACAGAAGTCTTTAAATAAAGTAAGAACAGGGAGGAGTTGAATTATTTCTAATGCCCATTCTGTCATATTTATTTTATACAAATGAACAATCGATGGAGGTTTGACATAAAAATCAAGTAGATTTATTTATTTAGACTCTGGTGGATTTTCATTCATGACCAAATCAACAGACAAACTCTCTGTGCTGGAACTCCCTCCTGTTGAAAACGTGTAAAATGTTAAGTGTCCTGCCGATACGAGAGGAACATCTGGTTGTTTAGGAGGTTTAAAACTCACAGGTAGGTGGCGCTGTGCAGAAGGTTGGTGTCCTGGTCAAACATGAGTTTGTAGCAGCCGTTCATAACGGGCAGAAGCCGCCTTCCCGTTTTCCTCCAGCCCCTCACACGCCGTCGCTCGAACGCAACTCCTTGCGCTTCGTGGGTGCGCTCGCACTTGAACTTCCCAGAACACGGCGTCTCAGAGAACTGGACGGAGTACTTCCTATGCTGAAGGCCTCCGAGCTGCACCACAAAGAAGAGGTCGTAGGAGGCGTTGCACTGTGCCGACCTCTGGATCTGCGACACAGAAGGAAAGAGAGAGAAAGTTGATTTCAGAAGATGGTGGTTGAACTAAATTACCTCAAACAGGAGGAGACGTTCATGGACCTGCGCAGGAACGGGCTGTCCGTCGTCGTCATGGACGACTGCGCTCGGGAAGGTTACAGTCATGTTAACGACAGAGGTGATGTTCCACGCCAGCGGGTTGTAAATGATCACGTGTTGCTCCAGAGCCTGACCGGCACCTAAAATAGGAACATAAATAAGCATCCACAACTGGATGCTGGAGGAACCCGTTTGTTTACTGAGCCCCACTAAAATTCTGTTAAACCAAAGAGGTGATGTCAGAAACACGAGGCATGAAGAAGAAGAAACCAAAAAGTCAGACGCAACAAAAACTTTCTCAAGAGTTTCAGCAATAAGGCTGTGGACTTGATTTAAAGTAGAAGAATTTGGAGTTAGCAACTTACTTTTCACTATCCCATCATCACGGCATGACGCCGCCTCCACCGTACCTCGGTTTGTACAATGTTCTCAGTTACAAGATAAGAGAAAATCCATCAAAAAATAAAACCTTGTGCAATGTTTTCTTGGTTTGTCGCTTTCAGAAGTCCACATGCCGAGTTATGTTTAATTCAAAGTTTTATTCCAGTGACAAAGCCTACCTACACTGTGTTAATTATTTATTATAATAAAGCATAAGAAGCCAATTCTGGGGACACGTCACCTCGGGGTGGGTGATTTGGACTTCAAAATTAATCATAATATTTTGTAGTGCTAGTATAATGTCAGTAAAAACGATTTAAAAAGTTATTTATTCCATCTTTTTTAGGTAAAATGTACGTGAAATCTGCTTCTTCAGGATGTCAGTTTCTTAAATCATACTGCTCACTGTAACTGCATTTAATCATATTTATTGATATTTATAGATGCTCTCATGGAGCAAATAGTGGAGAAAAAAAGTTTAAATAACATTTACGATGTTCTTTTTTTCATTCAAAAATCATGATTTGGAGCTTATCAAGTCAACGATAAATCAAGACGATCATGATGACAAATTTCTCACGCTAGGCGATACAACAAATATCATCCCAGGAATGTACATTTATAAAAAGGTGGAAGCGTTTCAGCTCGTACCTTTTCCCTGGAAGCTTCTGTTGGGAACGCTGGAGACGTCCAGGTTCTGCGGCAGCAGGAAGAGTGCAGCTAGAAGCTCCTCAGCTCCCATCATGCCTTGCAGCAGGTGCTGCAGGTACATTTCCGCCACTTTGGGAGACTCGGTGCCAGTGATGCCGTCATGGTGCTGGACCTGGAAAGAATTACAGTACGTATTGTTTCCCATTCACTTCTTCATGTTAAATTATATCTTTTCGCGTCATGTTTCGGATGTAAAAGCCGAGGCGGATTACTTCGGCGACAGCCCAGCGCAGAGCCCGGAGTTTCTCCAGAGCCCAGTCTTTGGCTACCGGTCCGTCTGGGAAGCTGACCCGGTACCGGGTGAAGAGCGTCTCTGCTGCGCGCAGCCGGGAACTGGCCCGCCTCGCCACTCCCTTCAAGACATTTCTAGAAGCGTAAAACCCCGTCCATGCCTGGTAGGGCTCTGGGAAATGTAGTAAGAACACTTCCTGTATGTGTGCATGTTACTCGCAACTGTCAGGGTTCATCTGGAAATTAAAAACTTTTCCGCACTAAAATTTCAGAGGTTGTAGTCCTAAACAACAGTTTTCGAGATAATAAATACTTAAGTTTACAATAAATTTATGACAAGGATGGGAATAAAGTCTGGAAAAACGAATAGTCTTTCATTTTTGAAAGAACTTTCCATTGTTTACCCTGCGAGAAAACACAATGCTTACACACACCTGTCGAATATGGTAGAAAATCCTCACTTCCACGGACATCCCAGGTAAGATTTGATTGGTGGACCGACTGGAAGTACTCGCTCAGAGTTGCGTACTGCACCTTTACGCCGAACTCCTTGCTGTTCTGGTTGATGTACGTCATCAGAGGGTCCATGTTCCTGAACTGCACTGATGAGTTGTAAAACTGTTTGTCGCAGCCCTGAAAAAAAAAACCACACAAAGATTCTGAAACTAATTTCAAGACAAAAACCCTTTCCGGGATAAAAGTCATGAAAATGACAGTTTGCATTCCCCCACCCAAGGCCAGAGCAAATGGCTGGTCCTGAACCACGCAGCCCTCTGCTTGATGTTCTCCGCCATGGTCTGAGCGTACGCGTGCACCGTCTCCTTGGTGACGGGGAGGCTCATGTTGGGGTAGACTCCATCTTTGGGGGGGTCTGGGAACAAAGCGACGCCATTCCAGTAGAAACCGGATCTGAGGTGGAAGAGCAAGCTTTTAGTCATTAAAACTGGAGTAAATTAGGTTTTGCTATGCTAACAAACAGAACCAGGTTTCTTTTGGAGGTTTGGTTGTGGATGGTGGTTATGCTTAGTACTGACTCAACATAAATAGATGCCACACTTTTTAGAGTTTTATTAGGAAAAACCCTTTGAAAACCATAGATTCATCTCCCTCCTCTTCCCTATTATTCTCTACTTTGTGCTGGTCCATCGTATTAAATTCCAATAAAATACAATAAAGGTTGTATTGTGACGCAATGAAGAAATGTTAATGGGTATAAATCACTTTGCAAGGCACTGTAGTTAGAGAAAGAAATATCAACATAAAGCACCTGTTGGAGAACGGTATGTGAGACGGCGTGCAGTAGCTGTACTGGTCCATGGTGTGTGTGAAGATCTCCTGTTGGGCTTTCAAAGAGGGAGACCCTCTCCACACAAACTGCAGTTTCTGAAGTCAGAAAACAACCAGTTAGCTAAAAAACCTCAATCCGCTTCCTATTGCTGTGTGCAGAGCCACGGCCACCTTGTTTTCCTGCATGCCGTCTTTGAGGTCGTAGTCGATGCGAGAGATGAGGTGAGCGTTGAACCCGGCCAGGGAGAACAGCACCGGCGTGGTGGCCGAGGCGCCGAACGGATCCACATGCCAGGAGAACTGCGGACGCACGCCGAACGTTTGGTACAGGAAGCCGTGGCCCTCTGAAACGACGGCAGAGTCAGCAGGAAAGGGTGAGTCTCGACGGCAAACCCGTGGGGACTGAGAGGAGCAGGTGTAGGGTTACCGGTCAGCTGCAAGATCTCGTCTTCCAGGTCCGTCACCGCCTCATCGTGCATCACTTGGCCTCCGATGATGAACTCCAGACGACCTTCTTTCACGAGCTGCCGGACCTAGACGGGTGAATTCACAAGATCAGCTTAAATCCTGCAGCAAAGTAATATTAATCACTCACCAGGAAAAATAACACCCAAAAGATAAGTTGTTTTTTTTTTAATTTATTTTGATTTTTAAGGAAATCTTTCAAAGGAAGGTAACTTAATAGTGAGTCAAATGCTGCTTGAAAGTGGTTTAATTCCTTAAGGTCATGTTGTTGCAGTTGTATTTTGTTTCATAAGTTCATGTAAACCAACTATTTTTTTAACCAACATTTCAAAGTACCAAAAGATCTTTTAAACTTCTGATGCTGCATTCAATGCTAACTGGGAATTTAGAAGTCAGTTTTGCAGAACAGGTTTATCTGGGACTGTATGTCTCTTTGGTGGTGTGGGAAGGTGAGATACAAGCAGAGGGTTGCCCAGGGCAACATTCATCTGAGAACTGCCACTGATCTCTGTCACATAAAACATATGCTTTTATGGTGAGTAAATAAAAACTCTGGAGCCACATTTCTCTGTTTACATTTTGCCTTCAAGGTGCCAGTCATACAGCTTTTTAATTCATTTTAACAAAACAAAACGGCATTTATTGCAAGAAGGTTAGCTTTCAAGAACTGTAGTAAAGAAAAATGATTATACTTTGTCTGCCTTTAACAGTCAGAACCAGAGGTTTGCTGATCGATCCAAAATATCAATACTGACGTGGTGATAAGATTGATATTTTTGTTGATTCCCTCTTGAAACTGTATTTTATTTTTGTATTGTAGTTTCTCAACCCTATCATGAAAAGATTTTGCTGTGATTTGCTCTCAGAAACTTATTTTTTGTACTTTTTCTTTTTTTTTTTTAGAAAATAATGTACACAAATTTGCTTTGTTTTTAGATGCTTATCGTGTAAATATGTCATTTTGTAGGCACCTGTCCTAGGTTTTAATAAAAAAAATAATTCTAAGAAAAAACTACAACACTGCCTAAAAGTCAGAAGTTTGTCGATACACTTAAGGAATAAGTATTGGTATCAGTATCAGCGACACCGATACTATATTCACTTGGTATCGGATCAATCCCAAAACATGCAGCGTCGCACACTTCTAGTCAGTACAGATAGCTAATCATGTGACTGTAGATGCGTGACCATACTTGTTTCTTTTGAGTGTCCGAGGCCACTGAGTCCCACCACAGTCTGAAAAACTCCTGCTCCACAGAGATAAACCTGCGCTCCTTCACCTTTGACAGCTCCTCCGTCACGCTGCTGTACACGTTGGCCGCATAGGCGTGCATACTCTCCTGCAGGACACACTCACGTTTAGAATAAATAAAACAGCACTCCATAGGATGACTGCAGCATGAACACGCCAACCTGGACGGTGTACACCCAGCCTACATCCATGTGGCTGTGAGGGATCACAAATGTTTGAATGGGCTCATCCTCTCCGGAGGTTTGACCCGAACAGAACCAGAAGACGAACACGATGAGGGATAAAAGACGCATTTTGTCAGCTCAAAAAGGCGACAGGAGCCTTGGCGATAAGCTCCCTGGCGTTCACCGACACTTCCTCGTTTCTTTATTATTGTTTTGTAAAGAGCATGTGACTGGACTTGCCTCCTTTACAGTCAGCCGCCGGATGACCAAGCGGGGTGGGAGGAGTTTAACAACTGGAAGAGCTGAACGAAGAGCTTCATTATTGGTTGAGTGAAATCCATTTAATGAAAGAAGTAGGGATACAAACTGAGGAACACACATGTATCAATAACTCCGCTGTAGTAATCTACTTTTTATTATTATTTTATCAACTCTATTTGTTTAGTAAGTATATTAAAGGTTGTGTGCTTCTGACCTACTTATTTTTAATGCACCTTTTATTTTGTCATTGGTTCAGTAGAATCCATTTGTTAAAAGTTACTTTTTTATATCTTCTTAATAATTTTATTGTTACTGTTTTACTTCAATATACTTATTTTCTGTAATTTCAACACTATTTTGTATGCTTATTTTTGCATTTCCCTACATGTTCTTATTTCATCCGTTGTTTAATTTTCGAAACTCAATTTTTACAACTACCACATTTAAACGGGTTAATTTTGTGTAAATGCAACAATTCCGTGTTAAACTATGTTAACACTTAACACAGTATATATATATTTTTAAAGTTTATTCTGTATTTATTCATTTATTTCTTCTGATTCATGCTCTGGTTGTTGCTTTTTGTCATTGGTTTAATAAAGTCAACTGGAAAAGAAACATATATCACATATAGATGCATTTTTTTACTTTTATTATTGTGTTGTTATTATTATTAATATTTTTAGTGGTCATTTTGCAATATTTTCTTTATTTGGTACAATTTTAAGAGGTTAACCCCGCCTCCACCACGCGCCCGTTTGTCTCGCCGGCTGAAAAATGGGGCGCAGCCAATCGTGACGACTCATCCGGTACGCTAACCTTTTCCACCGGAAGCAGTCCTGTATAGTAAACCCCGAGAGCTTCTGGAGGTGACAGGTAGTTTCAGATGTAATAGAAAAGATGTCTAAAAACACTAAAATAGTTCTGGTGTTTGGAGGCTTTATAACGGCGGTGGCCGCTGCGTTTTATCCCATATTTGTTTATCCTCTGGCACATAAGGAGGAATACAGTAAGTAACCGCAAAGACTATGTTGCTAAACAGTTAGCACTTTGTATCATTTTGTCGTCTAATAAAAGTGACAGCTAAACGCAGTGTTGTTTTTTTTCCCATTTAAATAATATTAATCAATCAGAATCGACTTTGGGTCATTTTAACAATGGTTTTAATGGTTTCTGTTCGACGTCCTCTGGTTTGTCTGGGAGCAACAATAAGAAGTGTTGTTGGAGTTGATTTGAATTGATTTCTATATTTTTGCTTGTTTGGTTACACATTCAACTCAATTCAGAATTACCTTATTTATCCTAGAGGAAAATTAAATGTTATAAAGGATTATTCAAGTATCTTAACAGAGTTGTTGTGAGCTGGAAGAACCTTTGGTAGCAGTCAGCCTCGCAGCGAATCTCAAGAGGCCTCTGACTGAAGACTTGTTAGGAAATACAAGAATGAGAATTACCAACAATGTGCTAGTGTTTTTCAGGAGTTCATTCATTAAAACATGTGACCGCAGTGGAATATTTAACCTCGATCCTGTTGTCCTCTGCTAGGAGAAGTCCAGAAGGCGAACCGGGCAGGAATCAACCAGGCCGATATTCAGCCTGCAGGTAAGAAAGCTGCTCAGATTTAAAGTTCTGCCTGCTTTTATCTGACTTAAGTGTCACTCCAAATCATAAGCGCTCAAAGCCAAACAGAATTTTTCCCCCACAAAATTTTATTTCTAAAGTAGCAATAGTACCAACAATTTAAGTTTCTGATGCACACAGGTGCAGACATGTAGGTTTTTATAACCAGTATGGTGCAAGACTTGTTTAATATTGATCAGAGCTTATTTACAATTATCTGATCCCACCCGGATCTCATATACAGTGGTTCTCCCAAAATGTACACACACAACAACTTGTGAAATACCAAGAGAGTATCAATAAAAATCAGCTAGAAAACTGAAAATCCTTTTCTCAATAGGATAAGGATTTAGAACAACCCTTTTAGATCTATAGAACCTCTGAGGGACGAGTTCATTTGAAGAGGAGATCTAACGCAGAGCTGCGACAGACTGGCGACCTGTCCAGGGTGACCCCGCCTCTCGCCCGGAACGTTGGCTGGAGATAGGCACCAGCACCTCCTGACCCCACTAGGGACAAGGGTGTAAAGAAAATGGATGGATCTAACGCAGAGGTGTCAAACTTTTCCGTTCGGCATTTTTTGTTTATATCCCTGCTCCAAAACATAAACTAAATTGTTGAAATATACTTGATATTCAGTCAATTCTTCAATAGCAAAGGTGTCCAAAGTCAATCATCAAGACCGTTGCACTGCCTGTTTTCGATGTTGCCCTAAGTCGGCACACATGTATCAAAACAATTGTTCTGCTAATGAGCTAGGTAGCATGCCGAGGAGGCGATTAAGTCGTTTGAATCAGCAGCTTTGGAGCTAAGACGCCTCAGGAACCTGCAGAGCACTTACATCTAAGACGAGAGTGAAAACACAAGAAGAAAAAAGAAAGAAATGCTACAGAAGAGGAGAAACTCTCTCAGATAGTTATAACCCAGTCATTAATGCCAAAATAATATAATGCTTCAATTGAGAATTGTCACTGTTATGGAAAGGTATTACTGTGTTTTCTGAATTTCTGTGTTTTTTTTTGTCTGAAGGTGTGAAGATCTGGTCCGATCCGTTCAAGCCTGTAGAGAAATGAAGATCCCGCAGAAGTCCTGCTCACTGATGCTATTGAAATCATGAATGTGTTTTCGGAGTGCTTGGTGTGTGCCCGAGTGAAATACTTACCGATTGTTTAAAGTCAACCATTAAAAATGTAAGAAGTGATCGTGTTTTTGTTGACCACAAGGGGGCGTACTATCCTCTCCTGTTCTGAAAGGCACTGAACCAGGGAAAGCTTTATTTTAAGGGAGGGTGTTGGGGGAGAATCTTTGTATTTCTAAAAGTCTTACTCTGGTATGCAGTATGTAAGTAATTATAATAAAATGTAAAAGTTTGTTTACACGTCTTCTTTTGAGCCTCCTTTGACGTTTTATTTGCTTTTAGATGATGTGGGACTCATAAAATCACTTCAACAGCAAGAAGGAGCATAATGTGCAAGATGTTTTTTTTCCCTAAAATGGAAACCCAAGAGCCGAAGTTATTCTAAGACAGATCGGTTTGCATTATCATCTCCCCGTCAAGAGACTTTGGGTTTAATACGCATGTAGTATTATCCATAGGCTGAACTGACAGGGCAGATCCACGATGGGCCTTTCAGAAACCCACTCGATGTGGTCCAGACTCCCTTTACGAGACCACTAGTGGTGTAAAAGGAGAGAATTTCTAAACTGATATTCTTTTTCTTTTTTTCTTCCCCCTTTCCTTCTGCACTTTTGTGGTTTCCTGACATTGACCAGCTTCCACTTTAGGAGTTTTGTCCATCAAAGTGCTTCTGAAGGAAAGATGGATTAAGGAAGAACCAAAGCATGTGTTTATGGTTCTTCAGAGATGCTACTTTCCTAAAGCCCCCCCTTAAATCCTTCACGGTCCTCCGTGTGTCCTCCACTTTTTTGGGGGGGTGGGGGGTTCTGGATCGTTGTTGCCAGTGATCGCCACTCTCCCCTCCACCAATCAACAACCCCCTTTTGTTTATGAGAGGTTGTTATTGTTGGACGATGTTCAGAAACAAGAGAAAACTCAAGAGCGCGGCTGCTTGGAGGCGTCTAAAGCAAATAAGAGAGCTGAGGGAGCGGGAGGAGAGGAGGGGAAGGGGCGGCCAAAGAGAAGACAAAAAAAAAAAAAAGAAGAAGCAGAAATTCCTCTCATTCCCCGCTGGTGTTTTCCAGATTCCTCAAGCGACAGCTCCGTGGCCGTGCGAGTGAAGTAAGCAACCAGAGGGGAAACTGAAGCGAACGACGAGAGGAAGAGAAGCGCATTCTTCTGGGGACGCGTCACCTCCACGCAGAATAGAAAAAGATACTCGACCTCTGCTGCTGAGTCGAGCAGGCCGTGAGGCGAGGGCCCTCGGCTTTGAGGCCCCCCTCCCCACTCCTTCATGAGTGACTGCTGGAGGAGTCGCGGACACGCAAACTCACTCCTTAAATCTCTCCTCCTCTGAAAGCAGGGGCACCTTGGAGTTGATGGCCGCCTTTTCATAGCTCGCTCTCTCTCTCTCTCTCTCTCTCTCTCTCTCTCTCTCTCTCTCTCTCTCTCTCTGTGTGTGTTGTCTAGTCCTGTTGATGTGCTTTGCATCACATTCAGTGGGCTGTGGAGGGACACCCATGTCTATAAAACACTGCGAGGGGTCACGGCGCACTTCAAACCAAACACCAACAAAACAATATCGCCACCGCAGCTCTTTTTCCTCCCCGGCCATTAACCCATCACACAAATCTCTCGCCGCTATTGAGGAAGGTTTGGAAGGTGGCGACACGTCCTCGGAGCACTCTGCATCTCGTAAAAAAAAAAAAAAAAAGCTAATTAGCTGAGGTTTCTTTCTAATTGCCATGGGAACAAGGGTCGGAACTGAAGGGAGGGGAAAAGAGAGAGGCTTTAGGAAGGGATTTGGCTTGTACCACGACCTTTTTGCACATCAACCCACGAAGGGAAATTGATCTACTGAAAGTAAGAAAAAATCTGAATAAACTGAAAAGTCGTCCTGTTAATCACCAGACTAAGATTTAGTTGTATAACCCAACTGCTTTGCATAGAGTCAACAAATTCTGAATACCGTGAGCAGGTATTCAGCCCAGGATGATTGGAGTAACCGTCCATACTTCTTCTACGTCTGGTTTTGCCTTGGAAACAGCTTGCTTGATGTTTTCTATTGGATTAAAGACCAAGGATCAGGTCCTATTGTTCTATTGTTCTTACATCAAGACGCTGCTCACTTACTGGTGTGTACTTTGGGGTTGTTGAAACACCCACTTCAAGGGCATTTCCTCTCTATTGCACATTGTTGAAAATGGTTGTGAAAATTACGGCAAAATATTGTATCATAAAATCCCATCAGAGAACCTTCAATCCAATGAAATACAATGCTATTGGAGATATTGTAAATTGTCTGTAGCCAAGACATAGTGCAATACTTTCAAATAAGTCCATAAATTACGTCTTCATTTGTCAAAAAGTTATTGCTTTACCATGCAACTGTCACATATTGATAAAATGAAGAGGGGCAAAAAAAGGGTAACAAATTACCATACAATTAAAGTTATTTTTTGAAAATAACCAGTTATGCTGCTAAATGAAAGTATTTACTTTGCCCAAACAACTGTGGCTTGAATTAAGTGACTGATAAACTGAATGTTCCCTCTGTGTGGACAAACAGATGCAGGCAATGAATGGATGAATTCACCGATTTCATATCACACAGAATGAGCATTTCTTAACTTTTCTAGGGCACCTGGTAGTAAAGTTGCCATGTAGGAGCATAATTTCTACCGAAAACAAAAGTTTGAGTGTACTGAGTATTTTCATTCTCTGTCAAAGTACCTTACCTTTAAAATACTGATTGTACTTTTTGTGACAAACATCAAAAATGTACCTCTAGCCACCTGACCAAATTTCATCAACATGCTCCCTAAGTAAAGGTATTAGGGCTCCTCCTGCGCTTCGACAAAAAAAGATAAATAAAAAATACAACACAGTTGGGTTTCCTCTTACAAAGCAAGTAGGCCCCAGGTTTGACATCTCAAACATACGGCCTTGTAAAGCAATTTACTGGAGTGCCGTCCGCATTCTTGGATCTCAGCAGGCGCGCGGCTGTGGAAACAGACGGTTTCCGTCTGAAGCAAAGTCGGGAAGAAGGAGAAAGAGACCGGCTGGCCTCCCAGCAGGCCAGAGAGGTCGATCCCACACACCAATCCCATCACCGGTATGGCCTGGAGTTAGCTGGGCCTGCAGCATCACAAGGTGACTAAAATGGCTTAATTGAACTCCAAACACTCCACCTGTCTTTTTTTTTTGTTGTTGTTTATATTTTGCCATCACATTGTACCCATTTTCTCTTTTTACAATCACAATCTTTCATCCAGATTAAAATCTAATAAAGGTTTAGTTGTAATTTAGTCATTTGTAGGCATTTTAGTTTCAATACAGATTTAGCTAAAACACTAACAGGTGAAGTCGAAGGGCGTCTTTCCACAATCAGTTTCTCCGAAGCTTTCCAGAACCTTTTTACACACCTGGCAGTTTATGTGTGTGTTATGTCCGTTTATGATACCTTGTGGGGACCATTTTCTTGATACACACTACGCTGTGGGGACTCACTGCTCCTTGTGGGGACAAAGCTTCAGTCCCCACAAGGGGAAACACTGTTTTTGGGTCAGGGGTTAGATTAAGACTAGGGCATGAATTGAGTTTTGGTTAGGGTTAGGATAAGGGTAAGGTTTACGCTGTAGAAATAAATGGAAGTCAATGGAAAGTCCCCACAAAGATAGCCACGCAAACGTGTGTGTGTGTGTTATACCATTTCCATTAGGCTCTGAAAACCGGACCGTTTATGTAAATCACGCTCCAAGATGCCGAGCAGGTCTTTCGATCAGTGGAGTTCAGGATGTGTTTAACATTGGTGAAATATGACTAACACAGTATTATTCTCAGATATATTTTTTTTTGTTCATGGTGGTTACACCTTAACAGTCACAGACCACTGCTAAAATCTGTGTGGAAATGTATAGTTGGAATGGATTTCAAATAGACTCCAGCGATCCGGAGTCCCAGAAAGGAGAGCCCTGATCAGGATTCCTACTGGCTACCTAAAGATACAATAACTTAGTAGAATTTCATCATGTGCCGTTTTCTTGTTAAATTTCTGCTTTTTTCAGTTTCAGCCTTGGTTTCTACAGTGAAAGCACACATGAGGAGAAAAAACTACACCAGTAAACACAAGAACAATCAATTTTTATGATTTCCTTTGTCTTATATCTGTAGTTTAAAAGGCATTTCGTTATAGGTAACATATTTAGAATGTAATGGACTTAGCTTATTATGCAATACATAGATTTACTTTTGTTATTTGAAACTTCAGATTAAGTCTAATTGGCTACTTCTCCAAATCGTCCAGCTATTCCACATGGACTAAATTTGATCTAATTGCATCTAAACTCCCCCAGAGTTTTCAGTCTGTTTTTATCCATGAACTGCAAAATCAATCATTCTGCATAAGATGCTATGGAAACTGGGACAAAAAATGTTCCAACAACACAACTGGTGGAGGCAGCATCATGCTATGTGTGTGTGTGTGTGTGGTTTTTTTTTTCTTTTTAGAGACTGGAAAAACTTGAAACTCTTGATAACGACGCAGAGTTCAAGTGCTCAGATCAAAGCTGCAGGCCTAGTCAAAGTCCTGACCTTGATACAAATTGCAAATCAGAGGTCCGACTTGAGAAGTATTGGCAGAACGTTCAACCTCTATTTGTGCAAAAGATTTTCCGCTGTAATTGCAGCACAATGATACAAAAAAGTGGTTGTTTTGTGAGAAAATGTGGAAAAGCTCAAATGGTATGGTTTTGCAAGACAGCGTACCTCCCTAATACTCACAGTATTTATGTTCTGTTTTCAATACAAATATGAGATTTTTTATTTTTAGAGCACTACACTTGATAAATCTCCCAAAGAAAGGCAAAAACATGTCGGAACAAAGAGGGCTCAGATGCACTCGTGGCTTAACTTAATGAAGCCCCATTTCTTCTCGATTCCTCAGGCGCTGAGCGTGATTAAGCAACACTTCTGTGTGAGGTAAGTAGGAAATTTTTAAATATGGCTTCAAGAGTGCCAAAAGCCTGTCTGCTGGCTGCTATCCACAAGTGGACCTCAGGAGGAAACATTTGAGCAATCAGTTGGAGTTCAAAGTTTTAAAAAGGCCTTAATATTTCCTGTATTTTTATAGGATTTTTTCCCCCCTTCCCTCCCTTCAATGGAGAGGAAAGTCTCTCTTATAGGCCAATGTATTTCTGCTTTAACGCGGTTGTCTCTTCTTTGATTGATTTCTTGGAAACAAAATGCTGCAGACCACAATTACATTTCACTTAGGGCTCTCTCTCTCTTTGTCTCTCTCTCTTTCTCACACACACACACACACACACACACCCACAAGTGAAATATTATCATCACCCATCCCAAGCACACACCACTACATCACGGCCCGCGCGTGTGTGCAGGACTGGCCGTCAATCAGCGGTGTATGGCAGGTTTCCGTTTTACAGACCCATTACAATCTTTAAAACGTCTTTTTGCACCAGAACTGCAGGCCGGCTGTTGATTTAGGCAGGGTTGCCGACAACCAGGGCCAGAGCTGTAAGCGATCACGTTATGCTTTTCCAAAAGCTCTCGAAAAAAAGCCAGGAAGAGAGGAGAGTGGAGGGAGAAGTGGACATGATTCATCTGCCACCTTAATGCCTGACACATGCATTCGCTTAAACGACTCTGCAGCCTATCAAAGTCATCACTCACTTAAAAGAAAATGTGGAAAGCTCTCGAAGCTACTTTTTTTTTATTATGATTATTGTTATTATTCTTAGTGGAGCTGTTTTCATTCATATTTCCTGGCGGACATTTTTTTTTTTCTTCTTCCATTCAGTTTCGAGGGACTCCATCAAAACAGGGCCTAAGAATTATACTAGGAGCACAACATAATGTACGGCGTTTCACAGAGCTCGTTAACAGTGTGTTGTGCAATAAAAGAAAAAACGGTCAAATGTGCAACGAGGATGATCTAATGTGACATACAGAGTCATGTTTTAGTTTAGCTCCGTGTGCAACAGGACTGAATGAGTCACAGTGTTTTCATTTGGCTTCACGGGTTGTTGTTGTGATCGGGTTTAAATAGAAAGATGATTAAACGTTTGGCTTTGGGTGATTCAGACCCGTTAAAACGATTCGCATGTCAAATTGTTGCAACAGACTTTGGTGGGTTTTATCTGACTGATCGACACAAAGGGGAGGACAATTTCTCAGCGGATGGGAAACAATCCATGCTTCTCTGTTTTTATTTTATTTAAAAAAAAAATTTTTTTTTGTAAATGCAAATTTGGCATGCAACTGATTCAGTCCCCTTCACTCTGATAACCATAAATAAAATCCAGAACAGTAAGTTCCCTTCTGATGTCATCTAATTATTAGACGACAGAAGCAAGTACCAAAGTTGGGCAAAGAGAGCTTTAATCAGAGAAGTAGAATCTGTTGCAGAATCAGGTATAAAGGTTCACACAAGTTTTTAAAGTGATTAAAGAGTATATATATATATATTAACAATACCAACAGTAATACAAAAGAAGAAAAATTCCATCTTCGCCTCTTCCATACTGCTAGAAACATGATGCAGAAGAAGATTAGCTAGAAGAGGCGGAATAAAAATTCACTCCAGATTTTCATTTATAAAGAATTTTGAAATCCATGTGTCATTTCCCACCTGCCTTTATGTGATACTTCATCGTTCTGTCATCTAAAACCCCAAGCAGTTCCATACGTTGACGTTTGTGGGTCCTTCTACATGCAAAAGTAGAAGGAGATTGAACTGTCCTTGAATTGAGCCAGTTTAACAACTGTTGCGTGTTGAGCTGCATTTAACTTCGTGTTGTATTTTCGAGCGCCTGCGTGTTCCACGTGGGTTTTCATCAAAACCTCGAGGAAATGACAACCGAATAGATGACTTGGTTTTGAACGGGAATTCTGGGAAAGTTGAGGAATTTTGGACGCCTTGACGGAAGACAGACTGTCCTGCTGCTGGCTGTTTCCCCACCGAGCAAGAGGAGCAAGAGGAGGAGGAAGAAGAGGAGATGTGCAGTACTGTAACTTGTCCATGTAGTGGGAGTTAAGGGCGTCCTGAGGGAGCTGACCCAGAACAATGACAGGCTTTGCAGTGCTAGAGCCAAGCATGTGACCCCTAAATGTGGCTAATATCAAACTTAAAGCAGCACTGATTCTAGCTAACGTCCAGATTTAATTCAACAAGGTCGATTTAATTTCAAGTGGTCTAAAAAAAAATCACTAACAATCTCATGTTAGTAATCTGTAAGGAATCATTTATTGTCATGTATGATGGAACAACTGTGTTGTGTTTTTTCTGACAGCTGTTAGACAGAGCAGGAGGACTGAAAATTATCCAGACAGTGAGTGTGGCGTTCAGTGTGCAGCTGTTAGTCCTGCATGCCAGCAAAAAATAAAAAAAACAAATGTATTTCATCGTTAGTGATTCTGTCACAGAGAGATATGCTCATTTTTATTGTTTTGTTTTTTTTTGTTTACAGCTATAGGACATTTTTCTTCCTATAATGCTAAAAAAAAAAGAAAAGAAAAGGTTTCAAATTTGCAGAGGTTTGGATAGTGTTGAAAGCAGAGTGAAGCTGAATGAAAGTGAAGATGATGACTGGTTGCTTTATGACTTGGCTCCCCAAAGGCTCGTCTACGTCGGAGACTCGCAGATGAGATTTCAATATCTGACCTCATCTGATACTGGAACAATGCGATAATGAAGCAGTGATTCACAAATCTTTTGTTTCACTTTTTCACTGAAGTTTAATGTGTAGGATCGGGCGCATGAAAAGCTTGTCGGGTTTTGTTTTGTTTTGTTTTTTAGGAGAAATATTGATGGAAGTTCAAATCGTCACAGTCTGTGGTTGAATGGGCCTGGAAACAAAAAGGTTTAATGACTAATCCAAGGCTGAGAGACAAAAACAAACATGACCCGCTAATATTACAAGAGGAAAAGAAGAATGATGCTGCAACATTCAAAAGGTACATTATACTGCGCAGATAATCAGGATCACAATCAATCTTTTTAATCCAACAAAAAAACTATCTAACGCATGATTTCTGATTATAACACTAATCTGTATTTGCTATCAATTTTAACTGAGTTGAGAGACACGCAAAGACAGTACAAAGATAATTCTGCGTGCTACTAAAGCTTCCCTACTGAGCAACAGAGTTTATTTTCCTGCTAAGGTTAAACTTCATTTAGACATGAGTGAATGTAAGTCTATCTATAACCATGGTGTAGATTTGATCTACAATTTGCTTAAACTAAATTTAGCCTAGAAAACAGGAGAATATCAAAGAGAAACTCATTGATTTCATTAAAAATGAATTTTGTCCTTCCTGCTTTTGGTATTGCTCTAATAATATTGATGTGAATAAAGATTCAAACAAAATCTGTGCGTGGACTTTGGACAAAAGCTAAACAAATGTTCTAACGGTGTGTGAGTTTTAGGAAGGAGTCATCAAGAGAGCCTGATCAGCCAATCGGAGGCCTTCTTCAAGAACACTGGGATAAACAGCCAATGAGAAAAACGGATTCTATGACTTATTCTGCCACATTCTTTAGAATTAGATCGACAAAGAACATAAGCGAATTATTCTGGTGGGCAAACCTTCCTCCTTCCTGGAGCAATCTCCACACAAACACCGATCCCCAAACATGTCAGACGCAGACTCATTGCAGGAACAAAGTTTTAGTTGCTTTTCCCTGTCTGCCTCTGACCGCTGTATTTGTTTCAGTTTAAAGTTTTCTTTGCCAGGTTGTTAAAGTCAGTGGTTGTGCTGGCAGTAGCAGACGATGGAGGAATGCCTACAAACGAGAGGAGAAAATGACTCTCGATTCTGGATTTGTAACCAGTGGCTGACATCTGTTTCAGTCGTACGGGAACAACTGCATCAATCTTGAAGAAAACAGCCCAGGAGTTTTTTGTTTTCTTTTTTTTTCTTTCCTTTCTTTCCTTACATATCTGTCAGACAAATAAAAGAACGCTTCAATTATCTAGAAATCAGCAGAACAGATCAGCTCTATTATGTGACGCAAGCAAAGCTCACATGTCTTTCTTTAGCTGCATATTTTGGAAAAAACAGTATAAGTGCGGAACGATAACCATGTTTCAGTTAAACGCAAGAAAAAAAGCAAGCAATTTGCTAACTTGTGCTCTACTTTCTTTCAAATTAAAACATGACACTTCACAAGCTTTTGGGTGTATTTCTGGGATTTTTTATTGTTTAGACTGGAATTTAACGAGGAAAAAAAGGCAAAATGTTGAAGAAGGAAATGGAATGTAGGGAAAACAAATACTACACATAGACCATGTAGTAGTTTTGCTTTGTGTGAATAAGGAGGTTTGATTGTTGGGGTTTTTCATCATCAGAAAAAGTTAGCTTGTCAGAAACTGCTGCCCACCACAGGCCATTGGACTCAATGTTGGTAGGTTATAAACTAGTTACTAGGAAACAAGCAAATATAGAGGATTGGCGTCAAAAAAAAGAAAAACCAAAGCTTACAGACATTTGCTCCTGGAGTCCTTTAAATTTGTGATCAGCAGGAGAAATACGTGATCAGATGGTTCTACCACCAGGTTCGGTTTCTTATGAAGTTTGGTTGAATTCTGGTCAACAATCATACAATCCATGAAGGTCAGGACAGAAAAATAAACTTTTTTTTTTAAAATTATTATTCTTGGAGTAGTACAGTTGCTAAATATTGGAACCACGTTCCTGGTTCTGACCACCAAATATCTGTTCATTGCCAAACCATCGGTGTTTGTTTTCTCCTCTCAAATTGGAAGTAATACATCTGTTCAGTGGCTGAAGGTCGGCAATATTTGAAATATCATCTTGTCCTATTTAAAGTTGCGTGCCGCTGTTGGTGATGTGAACCCGAGCCAGTTTTAGGATTGCGTTGCAAGACTAAGCTGTAATTACTCCTGCTGGCGTAGCTTCAAGTTCTTGAGAAGCTAGAACCTGAGATTTAATTAGTGAGCTGTTTGATCTGATTGACTCGATACTGGGCTTGTCTTGGATTTCCTTCTACCTGGTTCCTGCGCTTCTTAAAGAGGCTGTAACTAAAACTGGCTTCGTAAAACATGAGACGTCCTTTGGTTTTATCTTAGATGACTGTAGACCTGACCTGAACCCGCCTTTCAGGACGCAAGACGTCTTGCTATTACTTTATTTGTTCTCATTTTAGAACTATCCTTAAATAGATTTATTTTATTTTTTTTATTTTTTTACTTCATTTGGGTTACGTAGAGTCATTGTTGGTGGTCAGTGTTTTTCCTGGAGCAGGCACCAGTCAGAGCGAACTGACTGTCTGCTGATTTCTATAGACAATCCCACCTTATCAGGCTTTTGCTCAAAATAAAATACCAAAAATTCATCAAGCAGCATCTTAGCTTTGCTTCATTTCTTTTGTGCCATCTTTTTTAACATGCTCCGTATGTCAGTGTTCTCTTTTTACAATTTTGTTTGGTGTACTTAGTGTTCTGTTTGTAATTTGACGTGATTCTGGAAGGGCTTAACCCCAACCCTAACCCTAATCCTGGGAAGTGTCTTTGAGTGTTTAGATAAGTGCTATGCAAGTAAAATGTATTGCTTTTATTATAATTATTACTCTTGTAAAAGAAACAGCATGATGACATGTTTGGATGAACATACATGTACCATGTTTTCATTGAATTACTGAAATACATTAAACTTTTGAAGATATTCCTGTTTACTCAGATGCATCTGTGTGCACTGATAATCAGAGATGAGCTAAAGTAAAACTTGAGATTCACGAAACTTTTGTTTTATTAGTAAAAACTTGAAAAGGAAACATTTTTATAATTTTTTCAACATTGAGATTACCTTAGAGAAAGATGAGCATAAAAACCAAACATATAGAGCAGAGAAGTTATTCTACACTGATCTGAGATTTTGTAAAGCATAGGTTGGGATTTACAAAATCGTAACTTTTTTTTTAGCGAGAATGTTTAGTTTTCTAAAAAATATTAAAAAAAGAACTTAAAAAAAATCTTGTCCTTTACACTCAATATATGTTTGTCCTTTCGATGTCTAAGTATACCCCTGCTAATTAATACTGTACACAACCAATCTTCAAAAAAAAAATCTTTTTGAAATTTACTTCCAAATCACTTGAGGCCACAATTTAAAACTGATTTTAAACTACTGCTAAAGCCTCACCTGCGTCTGGGTTTGGACTCATCCATGAAAACATAACTTAACGGCTCAACCTAGTCTTAGAAAGAGCTGCAGAGGATAGGTTCATAAATCACTCTAAGGAAATTATTTTATTTTATCCATATGCATAGCTTTAAAGTCTCGGAAAAAGATCCACTGCTCCACCGCTGCCGAAAAACTTCATTATTTCCTCCATTTATTGCCGTTACGTGCAGCCTTGCGTTAAAAATAAACCTCGGTCATGTCATGTGCATAACCCGAAACCTAACCACGGGATTAAACAGCACCCATATGCCCTGATGTCAGGAGGAAATTTGCAAAAACGATTGAGTTGCACATTTAAACCTCATCCTTATATTTTGTCCTACGGTTACGCTTCCGCTGTTTAATGCCTTTCCTCAGGAGAAAGCCACCCTGAGATGAAAGCGCCATCATATCCCACCTGAGCTGCAAATGATCTCTTCCTTTTGGGCTGCGAGCTTACTTTGTGGTCTCCCTTCTTCCCCGCTCCCTGGTCTCCTCATCCATCCATCCCTCGGTTTGAGCTCCAGTCAGAAGAGGGAGAGGAAGAGAGAAGCAAACCACATGTTTCAGGGAGGATTCCTCTGCGGGCAGAATCCAAGACCAAAGTACCCCCAGCTCTCCTGCCCTCCTGGCATCACTTAGCTGTACCCTGTCATTAGGAACAAGGATGGCTGATTTGTGTTGGAATGGGGGCCTTTATTAGAGCAGGATGGCTGCAGACAGAGAGGAAGGAGTTGGGGGAGGGCGGTGGGGCACTGGAATGATGTCATCCCAGCCCAGGTCTGGGGCTTGAAGCGGATCAAGATCTGCGGTGCGGTGGATCGGTGTTGTGTTTGGGCCTCGCTTTAGGAAAAGACAGAGCATGTGTCTGTACGGATGGAGACAAAACGATGAACAAGACTTTGTGTAATACAATACGTGCGGGCAACGTAACCTGTATCCGGATGAGTAAATACGGCGTGTGTGTGAGTGTGTGTGGCAGAGAGGGATCTTGACCGTGTGGTTTGAAAAGTATAAGCTAAGTGTGCTGCGTTCTCTCTTTGTTTCAGTTTTCTTTTGTGGGTGGGTGGTTGACTGAATCATTTGGAGAAAGGCCGAGTCTCAGACAGAGTGGTTTGGCTTTGGGGAAGGCGAGGAGGAAGAAAACCAACTTGTACTTGTGGCTTCTGGATTTCTACAGCACAGTGATGTCCATCTGCCATTGCTACCAACGGTATGCAATGTGGAACGTGTCAAATATAGCAAAGTATTTTGTTGCATGGGGTGCCTTCATTTGACCCTCTTTAACTTCGTCTTGCATGAGAATTCTTCCTGTTTGTCACTAAACACTGGGGAGACATAAAGTCAATGGGACATTATGCAAGGTAATTATACTCCAGCTTGAGTCGGTCCTTCGTCTAAAACGTAAACCTGGTTTCAATCAGACGTTCTTTCAATGTTTTTCTTTGGGGTTTTTTAATTACCATTTGACCAAAGTGATGTCTTCTGGAGGCTTAATGGTCTTAAGTAGTGCCATTAAGAAAGAGACAAAGAATCAAAAAAAAAAAAACCTTAAACAGATTTTTTATAGCCCAGATGATCATCTACTGTATGCCAGGTTTTCAGCCAAGAACTCGTTAGGACTTAGTAGGGCCTGAAATACTCTCACATGTGTAAAATTTTACTCTTTATAGGTTCAAATGAAAGAAATGGAATTAGACAGACTGCTTGCAAAAGTGGGTAAGGTTTTCTGTTTTGTGCCAACATAACAGCAGTCCACTGCTTTAGCTACGCCTGAGGCTTTAGCTACACAACTTGAGATATATATATATATATATATATATATATATATATATATATGAAAAAAATATATATGTGTCATGGAGTGTGGTGTCGGAGGTGGTGAGGCAGACGCTGGAGACCCAGGTAAGGTGAATGATGATGATTTAATGATGAATAACAATACTAACAGTCCACAACCGTGGCAGCACTGCAGGGCAGGAACACAGAGGCCTTAAGCAGGTAGCGCACGGCAAACGAGTGGAGACAAAGCGGCAAACTGGTGAACATAGACAAACGCAGACAAGGACCCGACCAGGAACACAGGACACAGGTGGGACTAAATACACAGAGGGTAATCAGGGAAACAAGACACACC